>JANTOP010045125.1:0-10243 GCA_027564815.1 Symmerus nobilis | reverse complement strand
GTGAAGGCTCTGGCCCAGAACAGACTAAGATGGCGGAGATTTGTTGATGCTTTATGTTCCCGCGAGGAATAAAAGACTAGATGAAGGTAATTAAAAAATACGTGTCAATTCGGGTAAGATATTTGGTCCCATAAATTTATACCTACTTTTATTAATTGTGTTACCTAACCCAATCTCTTATTGTTTTTGTTCTTTTATATATGATAAAATATGTGACAAGACAATTTCTATGGTGCCTTCAGCAAATGGATCTGTACATTTCAAATTAGAATCGTATTCTTTATTATACTATACTGTATTACATCACATTTTGTCTATTATATTATTAGTGAAACAATTTTCCAGCCCGCAATCTTAAATACGTTTACGAACCTCTATGAACCCCACATATGCATTTTTACGCAGAGAATAAGTGTAAACAAATAAAACGGACGGGCTTCACCGCTTGATAAAAACAAAAAAGTTTTATCTGCATATGATACTATAATAAATTACGTGGTTTTCAGATATGTCGGTCATTGTAATACTCCATCCATATATATATATCGTTGGTTATATTGGTTGTTTTTTTCTCTTTTATTTGCTTTTATAGTTTGGCTTGCGAGCTAACACATTTTTTATATGTACCCAACGATCTACTATGTACCCATATGTACCGAACAAAAAGACTATAAATAAGAAAAAAAACGATGTAATACACCACTCCCCGCAACTGATAAAAATCTAATTTCTTTGCATATCTCTGTACTGGCTTAAAAAATCTATATTTTTTTTAATAATCGAATTTTTCATTAACTACCATTATTTATTTTAGCAATAAATAAATACAAATTCTCTAATATTTTATTTTAATAAATTGTTTACATTTTTGATAGAAAATTCCAAATTCTTTTAGGTCATGAAAATGTGGAAACATTTGAATGAATGATAAATTGTTAAAACTTGATAATCTGTAAATCATAATAATATTTTGCATTAGAGCTAAATCTCCGGCTACAAAAACACTACAAAATTTTCGTAGTCAATTTTGGATATGGAGCTTTGTATACGCGATATATGATTTTTTATATCGATAAAATATGAAAAAAAATATTCAATGCACTCTTCGCAACCGAATACCAAATGCTGGAATTTAAATAGCTCTTAATGAAATGATTATAGACGAGTTTCATATAATGTCAACAACACATTTGAACGCATGATTTTTGATTTGAATGAATTGAAATTTTGTAGGGTCGTAGACTAGATATATGTATCAAACAAAAAATATTTACAAAAGTTTACGAAAAATTTTTTATTGTGTATGGGGCGAAAGTTATTCAAGGTCAAAGTAGAGTAGTGATCAATTAATAATAATTGTGCGCGAACGGCCCATGTGATTTTTTTCTTGCGGTCCCTCAAATTAACAGCAAAATAATTAGGATTAATAAAATTTGAAAAAAAAATTTAGAAAATGATAATATACAAGGAATTTTTTGTATGTTCTTCTTTTTTGAAATTTTCATCTTTCAAAATGAATTGCACAAGAGTGCAAAAGAATTTGTTTGAAACTACAGATATGACCCTGTGTAAGAGGTGGCTTTCCATATAATTTATATGAACATTTGATAAATGGTAAAACCATTTTATTTTTTGAAAACCATCAAGTGGAGAATCAACTTTATGATCCATTTAAAAAATGGTTTACACTAAAATCATGAAAATGAGTATCTATTCAATTAACATCGGCATAAGTGAATCTTCTTCTATTTCGAAACAAATTTTTAGAAAAGTTTCACAGAAAAACAATAAGTTTTAATCATTATAATAATTCTATATTTATCCCTATATATTATGTATGTCTACAATTATAGTTAAATATATTATCTTTTTATTTTTATACTTTATAATAAGTTTTGATGTATAAGGTTAAGAATTAAATGTTTTAATTCAATCGAGAAATATTAGATATATTTAGCATTAAATTAGTGATTTAAAATAAAATAAATTTGAATTTGTATAATCAATTTATTAGAACTCTTATTATATTTCATAATTTCACCATCTACATTCATAATTTAAATATATATATATGTATATATACACACACACACACATTTATATATATATATATATATATAATATATACATATACATACATATATATACATACATTACTATATTTATTTACATATACAGGGTGGCTACTTTCAGACTAAAGGGTTTGAATATGTCACAACTTGTTTTTTAATTTTCTTTTTTTTCGGTAGAGAATCTAGAGCAAGGGTCGGCAACCTATAATCCACGGGACCCATTTGATACCTTCAAGTGATCCACTTGAGTTCCGCAAAGAAAATATAATAGAAACATAAAAAAATAAAGTTGACCTGAAGTCAATTATATAACACATTATAGAATAACCTAATCGTTTATGTATTTATTGTTATATTTAATGGTTCGATTTATGCAAAATTCTGTAGAACCAAGTCTATGTAATATATGTATGTCCACTTTAATATATCTACCCTTCATTTATGAGCGAAAGTATTTGGGGGCATCACATTCACCAAAAGGAGTTTTTAAAATGAAAATACCACTGACCCGAAACGTTTTCTTAATAGTCACATTTTGGTTGATTTTGACGCGCAGCCAAGAAAGGTTGCCGATCCTTGATCTAGAGTATCTTTTGGAGATTTAAATAGCCAGCAATACCACCATATCTGGAAAAGAGTAAAACTTATTGAGTTATTTTATTCCATTGAAATATCGATAGTTGAAGCGTAAACGAAATATAAAAATAAAATTGATTTTTTTACGCAAAGCGGTTGGAAACAATTAGGATATGATTCTAACAAAAAACCGTGAGGTGGATATACAGTGCACACTATCTGAGTGACAATCGTCCTCCTGACAGAAATTTTAGTAGAACGAATAATTAAGAAAAAAATTGTTGATTTTCCGTGGCCTCCGCGGTCGCCGGATTATTTGACGACATCTGACTTCTTTTTTGTGGGACTGCTTAAATAAGCTGATTTATATTAATAAGCTACAAACAATTGAAGAGCTAAAAGAAAACATTCAAACCGAAATCAGACCTTTACGGAATGCTGATCTTAAGTTCTCAATTTACTCAAAGTTGTACTATTTTCTGGATATGGTAGGCAACCATTTAAATCTCCAAAAGATTCTCTATAACCTGCCGAAAAAAACCAATTAAAAATAAACAAGCTATGACTTATTCAAACTCTTCAGCCGGAAGTGGCCACCCTGAATATATATGTGTATGTATAATGTATATATACAACAAACATTCACTGTACACATAATTTGCAATAAGATTACATTTCAATAACTTATTGATTTTTATTATAAATAAGATACATTGTCACATGCTTAATATTAAAAATTTACTTTTAAAATTTCTTTTTGGTTAATGCATGGGACTTGGATTTAATTTTAGTAATGCATTTTATTTTAGTTGTAAAATAATTAAAGTAATTTGTGTGATTATATTTTAAAATTATTTTAAATTACTATGAATTAATATACCTACTATTATAAATTTAAATTTGATACTGTTATAAAATTCTAGTAAATGGTTGTATTTAATGTTGTCCTTCATTAAAAAAGAGAAACTATATAATTACAATATTTTAGGAGATCTCTTAATTCTTAGTAATAATTGAATGCACAAAATTGCAATAGATCTAATGCAATCGACCATTTTTGTTTAAAACAAAGGTAATGAAATCTATATAATGTAATACTTAAAAAATGTACCATAAACTACAATGTGAGTTGAAAGGTTTTACTCTCGTGATATTTAATGAATATTAATTAAAGTACTAATTACTAACATTCAGACCTATTCATATTACGTTCTAAAAATGTCTATGCTATTACATTTTTTATTAAATTAAAATATTTAAGTTTATTATTATCTGGTCGAATAAGACTACTATGTTTAATTAATGTTTTTACCACGATTATAATTATCTACACACCAGAAAAAATGCGAAATATTAAATTGTGACTATTTTAACTATACAAAATCTGCACATGAATGATCAACATTCATAAAAGTGAACTAGACTATCTGAACTCTGAAATTCAACATTTAAATTTCGGATTTCTGTTACGCTTCTAATTTAATATTTCTAACAGTTGTCACAGTTACATCGCTAGATGCTGCTGGCAAATCATTTAACATCAATTCATTGCCACTTTTACTACTGCTATTATTGCCACTTCTAGATAGCGTTGGTGATTTTTTTGATAGATTTAATGGTTGTTGCGAATCTGCTATATCTACATGCAATTCCATTATACGAGGTGATGGGGAATTTGACGACTGATTTATCCGGGAAGGAGAGGTTGACGTTGAGTGTGGAGATTGGTGATGCGATTGCGAATAATCTGAATAAATAGAACTGCCCATAGCACTATTTGTTATATGCTCGCAGCTCCCACTAGTTATCTCATTTCTGTTATTCTGTGATGGGATTGTGTGTTGTCGTGTGGTTGTGATTACACCAACAGTTGTTGAAATATTTGTTGAAGAAGCAGATACAGGTGACACATTATTTTTACTTCTATTTCCATTTTCAAACCAATTGTTTGTTAATGAATATCTTTGATTTCCACTTGTTGCCAACACGGCAGAACAAGCGTCATTAGTTGTGTTCCCTTGTACGGGTGTGGTGTAGGTTACAGTATTTTGTTGATCAGCCTGTGATTCTCGCTTTATATAATTTTGTATGATATCACTACGCTTTATTTGTTCGGGTGTCATATGTGGTTCTTCCATTAACGATCGTGCTAAGACCGAATGTGTACTTGATAATAAAGATGATTGTTGTTGTACCTGTGGATACTTTTGTAATTCTAATGATGATTGATTTTGATTTTGTTGTGGTCTGGTTAAATGCATATGTAGTTGACTATTCTGAATCAATTGATTATTTGTTTGAAGTAAAGATGTTGTATGTTGTGTGGCATGCGCCTCCTGGTGTTGTATAGATGTTGCTGTAGCCATAGAGGATAATGCAGTAGGTGATAATTTCGGCAGGCTTGGCTTGACCTTATGGGGCATACAATTTGTTGCAGTGTTATGTGATGGATGATTTGAAAATTGTTGATATTGCTGTGTTGGTTGGTATCGAGCTGGCTCTGCTTCTGTGTCAAATTCTCGATGCCTAAGAGCTCGAAATTTCTTATGGGGTTTATACGCTTCATCCATCAATGAATTGGTATCATAAAGAGGAGGTGCCTGCAGCACGCGCTTTAAAACTGGCATATCGTCGATTCCTTGTCGCTTGTCTTCTGTAATATCGTCGACAGACGATCGAGGACTTGAACACGACGACGATTCACTACAAGTGGCCTTATGTTCAATTTTTTCGTTACCTGATTCAATCCCAGAATCAGTTGGCGAATCCAGTTTACGGTAGCGTATCTGATGATGTAAATGATTACTGGTACTATTAAAATTATTCAAATGATTTGTAGTTGGTACGGATACTCGAACAATTGGCGTAATTGTCAAGCCATTTTGTGTAAGGTGAGCTGTTCCTACTACATCATCCTCCGCAGAAGATCCGGAATGCGCTCTCATTCTTAGAGGACATCCACCTGACAGAGTAGCAGCCAACAATGGCGAAGATGCAGACAAAGACTGAGAGTATTCTAAAATATTTTGATTGGATTCAGTACTCGACACGGAATTAGCTGGACTTTTCGTAACTTCTTCCATAATTTGATCATTACATGATCCCCAGACGGATCCAGTTGTACTTTTACTTGATTCATCTTCCAATGACCACATTTGTTGCCGAAGAAGTTCTTTATGCTCTGTACGAAAAACAACTAATTTTTCTGTGTGCAATGTGCTCAATGTTCGTAAATCAGGTAATAATTTCATCAGTTCTGACAAAAATTCCGTATCATTAGGTCGATTTTGTGTTATCACGCTTTGAAGACAACCTTTTAAACGTGAATACATCTTCTCGACTAATTCTAAATCACGTAATCCTGGCCGATCTGGCGTAATCAAAACGATGGCACTAAATAGTCCAATTTCTGCATCTGTCAAATTCATAGAGTTAATACGTTCGGAAAAATTAAAAGTCGAGTCAACCAAAAATCTAGCATTGGCTCCATTTTGAATTGCATCTCGGCGCATTACTTGTCCATTTAAACATATAATGCTATTTATTGAAGAATCAAACATGCAAATTAATCGAACAAATAATGCATCAAAGAGACCAGCCTTTAATAATGTAAATTTATCGTCTTGTGTAAGTAATTGGAATCCTGGAATCATCCCTGCAAAATCAATTACGCCCCGAATAACATGGGCAAACCTTTGTGAAAACTCTTGTTCGGATTGTAGCTCCGGGGCCGGATTTAAAGGACATGCCTGTAAACAATAAATAGAAGTATATTAATCATTATACCGTATACAATAAAATAACATAATTACAAGATAGACATACAAATTTAACAGTTGGGATCAGATCCCTAATCTATATTATATATTTTACAGGGACGACATAATTTTTAAATTTGGATATTCTATATTATAATTTTATAGACACATTATGCTATAAAATGGTTGCTTGCTATTTATTTATTAACAATAGCTTGAAAAAACGACCACTTTAAAAATGGGTTTTGGGAGTTCAATTGCTCTTGGATGATAAGTTCCTGATAAGAAATTGTAGAATTCTGAGCATTTTGAATATTGAAAAACTTGAAAAATAAATAGTGGAAATGAATCGATTTAATAATTGTTATATTGTTGTGTATTCAGTCTTGACACCACATCTTAAATTCTACATTTCGGTGAAGGTGGGAGCTTCAAATTTTAATTACAAAACGTCACCCGAAAGAGGACAGTTCAAAGATTCAAAAGATGCAATAAAAATTTGTTTCCATTTTTTTAATGCATTTTTGGTCAATTTTGGGTTGAATGTACTCTTAATGGATATTTCAATACACGAAATTGACGTATTTAGAGCAATTCAAATCCTTCCAAAAAATGTGACAGATAGGGATGTACAGGACAAGTCAATTGGTCCCCTTGCGTACAAGTGTACGCTAATAAACTAGCAACAATAAAACAGTTAAAAGCCAACAATTTCGTGCTATCGACGAAATAATACGAAATTTGCTGGAAGAAGTGACCAAAAATCATATTGCATAGTAACAACCGCACAAATAAAAAAAATTATTGATAGTAGGTATACATTATTGTTGTTTTATTCAGTTTTGAAATCCTATCACAAATCTATTAAAAAATCCTTTATAATCCCTATAAAACTCTATTGTTGAAATTATAAAGAGTGTGACATATTTCGTAGCATTTTACAAAAGATGGCGTTACTAGTATTAAATGACATCGGACCATCTTGTAACTAATATAATCATAATGCGTCATCATTTCCCTCTAAGAGCGCGAACAAGTTGGAGCTGCGATAAACGATAAAAGCAACGAAAAAGAAGGCACGCATTTGTGTGGATGTGTTCATATTGGGAGCAATGATTTCAATATGAACACCTGCATACAAATGCTTTGCTCTTCTTTTTAGAACTCATTTTTACATTAATCGTCTATACCTAGGGCGTATAATATCCCTTCAAGTAACTCGGCAACTTTTAAGTAAGAAACAAAAAAATTATTTTAATAACAACAATAATAATTTAAATAACAACAGTTATTTAAAAAAATATTACCTAGCAGCAGAGTTAAAAATATTACTGTTTTGCATTGAGTAGAACAAGAATAGATGAGAGATAAAACTCATTCTCTCGACTGAAATAAAAAAAAGCCAAAAATAAAATACAGGCATCCCTGGTACGCGGTACTTGAGTTACGCAAATTTCGAGATACGCGGAAAAAATGCCGGCATACATCGAGTTATGCGGTAATCGAGTTGCGTGCGTTTGATAAAGTTTCAGAATTTGTTAAGATTGAAAAAATATTCGACACGTATTTTTTTGTTTCGCCATTCGGCTTATAATTACAATACAGGGTATCTCAAAATTTCGTATGTTTGCTAAAATATAGGGTGTTGGGTCTTGTTCCAACGCTAATAACTCCTATTCGGCTTATTCGATTTTCTTGTGTGATATATGAAATGAACCGTCTTGAATGGAGTACTTCGGAACTATTATTAAAAATTGAAAAAGAAAATTGGTTATTTCAGTTTTTTCAATTTTTCACCCCCTCCGATAGAAAGATACCCCCAAGAAATATTTTTCTAATTCCAAAGCTCTAATCCTAATAGATAGCATATCAAGAATTTACGCTGATAGATGGTCTGGTTTTTGAGATATTTTGCTTCTCTAACGTAATACAGTTTAATAAAATATGTATGAAAATTTTTAGATTTAGATTTTTTTGCCTATAGGATTAGGTTTCTGAAATTAAAACTAGATAATCAACATTTTTTGTATTGAGAGTACATAATTTTTGAACTTGGAACGAAACCTCTTTTGTATGAGTTTCGAACTTCAAGTTACGAGGTTTCTAGTTACACGGAATGAAATCTAATAGTTTGCACTAATTCTGAGTCTCGACTTACGAGATTTCGAGATACGCGGAACCAATTAACCGCGTATTTCGAGGGACACCTGTAAAATACAAGGGCTAACATGCCATAAATTTAAAAAGGAGAGCTAAATCAAATATATTTTTAAACACTGATTTTAGAAGCTATACACTATTCCGAAACAAAAAAAGAGAACTGCTATAACTTGCCAACGGTACACTTCCGAATATATATCCCGAGAGGTTTATTCCATAGATCGCAACTACCATTCTCATCCAAATTTGTCGTATTGATACTACGACACAAATATGATACTTTTAAATAGAAAAATATAAAAACAAAGTATTAAACAAATGGCTTAAAATGGATGCTTAATTGTTTACTGACGGATTTTACTGGCAAATCGAAGTAAAAATTCGAAATTGTAAACTCATTTCTTGTGGGAAATCTCCACACACGTGTTTTATAGGGCGTTATTCAGTTAAAAAAAAACATTGATCAAACTCGTGAAAAATTATTTTTATTTTATTAAGTTACATTGAGTCCATATCCATTATATATTTTTTTGTATATATATATGTATATTATAATATATATTAATTTATATGTATTAAATATTCTAAAACGCGCAGTCTCGTTTAAAGTACTGATGATGGCCTTGTCTCCATGTTCAATGTCAAGTTATTTAAAATTGAGGAAGAAACAAATCACACAGGTACGTTTCGCTTGTGTGTATTTTAATTCCATTTAGAATTGAAATGAGTATAATGAATATAAATATAGTTCTAGTCTAGTTTATTAAACCAATATTAAATATAAAATCATTATTTCAAATCACCGTATTTGACACAAAATATCTCTATAATAGATTCTAAAATCTCTATTTCTGTTCGAAACGCATTGTTTGTGGGCACAGATCTACTTAAATTGGTGATCTGGAAGCCTAATAGTTGAGTCATTTCTAACTAGCATGATTTTATTAGATAAATTTAAACTCGCATTTAAACACTGCTTTCTATCTGTATCGGAACATTTGGGTTCGTAATCATTTATTACACCGAAACATTATGTGTGAAAGCTACTTCTAGAGAACAAACAGGAAAATAGTTAATTTTTTTCAGTTACAATTTTTTTCACACTTTCATCCAGTCTGATCAAAATATAAATAAAAAATGATTCAATCTTTTAAAATAAAAAAAATATAGAGAGGACCAACAAAGCACGGAAATACTTACTAATTTTAAATGCAAGTATACGAGCGCCTGTAGCTTCCAAAGATGTTTGGATTTAAAGATTCTAGTACGCAAAGTTACATACAATTATTCTATTCCAAAGATTGCAAAGACACATTATTTAAAATCACGTACTTAAATAATGACCATAACAATTACGACTATATTGATTTATTTATTTTATTCATTGATAAAGAACACCATTCTGTAACTGACATCTGAAATACGTGGACTAATATGACATATGATTTAAGATTTTCGTTGCGTCCATCCAAGTTTGGCATTGTGACTATTGAGGGGATGATCAGAAATTACAAATTCCAATCAGTATTTAACTTACAAGGGGACCCTATGAACTCGTCATCACCGATTTCGCCCAAATTTATAGTAAATGTAGGGCTTAACTAGAAATGAAAGTGACGCAAGTGGGAGGGCTAGATGGCCAAGCGTTAATGAAATAACACGTTTTTTGTGCGGACC
>JANTOP010045114.1:0-10245 GCA_027564815.1 Symmerus nobilis | reverse complement strand
TTTTTTAGTAAATCGGCTCTACTGAAAATTATGCCCAGTGAAGATTTGGTACCTTTTCCTGTGGACGGTCACATATGCATTTACTAAATTTTCGGTTTATTTCTTAGAAAATCTTGGAAAATCAAGGAGTTTACGAGAATTCTTCCATGAAAATACGCTTTAGCCATGAGGCACTAAATGCACGTATGAACAAGCAAAACTATCAGATTAGAGGCATAGATAATCCTTAATTGAATCTAAAGATGTCAATGAATATACCCATGAGCTACTGTTTGTTGCGGAATTTAATTTTACTGAGTAATTGGGTCGTTGTTGATGTTAATACTACGAAAATATCGCAACATAGACGAAAATCTATATAGCGGAAAATCTAAAAGTCCAAATACACGGCAAAACTTACTTAAACAACTAGCCATTGTGAGTTCGATAGCTTGATGTAAAGTAAGATGAATTTCTGATTACTTAATTTTTTACTAATAACTTGACTGTGACTGTAACTGTAAGTAACTGTGCATAAACAGCAAGTATGCTTGCACGTGTGTAGTGTACACAGGGCGTCGAACTTACTTGATAAACTTTCCATAAAACTTACTTGCTAAGTAAGTTTGATCCTGTATTTGGTCTTTAAGGAAATAAAAAATTAATTTGTCAGTTTCATCGTTTTGTTTCACTTCAATAGAAATTAACCAACCTGATAAGCCTGATAATAAAGCAACAATTTAAGCCTGATAAAATATATTACTAACAGCAAATAATTAAAATGTTCCAAGCATTTCACAATTTTTATAAAATTTCACGATTTTCATAAAATGCACACTTAATATTTGGAAATTTTTTTTTGAAATTTTCAAAGTATTTTTAGATTTTCCACCAAAAAGTAAAAGATAAATTTTCAAACTTTGATAACATTTTCCGACTATACCTCATTTTCCAAATTATGTGAAATGCATTCTTTTTTATTCTGTTTCTAGTATGATTTCGCTCTGTGCGAAAACGAATGATATTATAAGAATATTATGCTCTGTATTGAGTTTCAAAATGAAAAAGGATAATTAATTATTTATTTATAATCAGAAATGCTATTTAATGACATTAATTTGTGATGTGCCGAGGTAAGGGTAATTACCCTAGATACCTTACAGAATTATGCCGAGTATGAACATATCGGCCAGACTTTTAATATAATTTAATTGCAAAGTTCTGAAACTAATAGCAATAACCGGCAGCTCGTTAAACATATTATACTCAATAAATTTGCATGTAGATACGTACTACGGTATTGTGGAAATTAATGCGAACAATATTTTAATAAAATCATTGTGAATTCTCTAAAAAGTCAATTGTAAACTGAATATAAATATTTTTTTAATTATGCAACAATTATTAAGTATTGCAACATCTTTGTCGCAATCCTTGCCATTAATAATTATTTCATCATACTTTATTAGACTGTATCGCCTTACTTACTCTAAGTACATCATTTTCAGTAGTTCATAAAACATGCACAAGTTCTACTTTTAATATTGGATTTAACGGTTAGAGTTGCTGAAAAAATCGTCACATTGAGTAAATACTCATCTATGACTCAGAGACAAATTGCCCACGAATGCCAATTGAGTTTGATATCAGTTAATAAGCTTTTACGGCTTTCCTCAGAAATGTGTCCACATCACAGAAACGAAAGGATAAATGTGGTCGTAAGCGGAAGACCTCCCCACAGGACGATAAGTTATTGATAAGAAATAGTATTATAAATTCTAAAAAGACCAGCGCCGAGCTAAAGATTGAGTTACAACATGTTGGAAGTAACATTGACCCATCAACCATCAACTTTTGGAATTTGGAAGAACTGCACGAAGACCCTACAAAAAAGAGCTTCTAACAACAAAAATAAAGACCAAAAGATTGGCATGTGCCATGATAAAGACTAGACAGTTGATAATTGGAAAAATATTTTTTTTTTCTGGTAAAAGTTATTTGGAAGTGCACGGTCAACGCTCACAATATGTAAGTTGCACTAAAGGTGAACCGATTAAAACAGTTCACCTTGTTTAGACTGTAAAAAATCCACTGAAAAAAGTGTTTTGGGGTTGTTTCAGTTTTAATGGTGTTGATCCATTATGCTCATTCATTGGGGTGATGAATTCAACTCAGTATATCGATGTTTTGAAGCATTATGCGGTTCCAACACTAAAAATAATGAAAAATCGAAGCTACACAATCTATCAGCAAAACTTAGCTTATTGTCATACATCCAAGGCTTGTGGGCCTTGTAGAATTTGTGGGCGATTATGAAGGCAAATTTACGAAAGTTGGATTGCAGTACCTTTCATGCAATAAAGACCCAGACGTTATGGTTATGAGTCGGACGTTATGGTAAAATCTGTCAAAATTTGAAAGAATTAATGCCGAATAGAGTACCTACATATTTTTTTTTAATAAATTAAAATATATAAATATTTAAATATAGATTTAACACAAAAATATTGTTCCGTTGTTCGCATTGATATGCATAAAACTGTACCACAATTAGCTTTGTAAAAGTAAGAATTTGGCCTCTCAACAATTTGCATGAGTCGCTTCCAGTAATCCAACTGATTGTAAATCACCTGCCCTTCTCCATCTCTTTTGTTTTTAATTAACATTTTTCTTTGATTATTGTCTCGTTATTTTCTAGCTTATTGGGCAAATAGCACACATACGTAAGATACGTTCTGTGGCCATTATTGTTGCCAGCATGTATAAGTACACCCATATAGCCAGTGGCGTGCAGTCTAATGCGCAGAAAGCCTGAAATATCGACAAAATCGTAACCAATTTTTATTGCTGCAAATCGTTAACTCAAATTAGTTAAATTATTTTATTTAATCACTTTGAATCAATTTACTAATTTGTTTATTAAAAGAGATATTAGTTCATAGCGATATTAGCTCATAGCTCGAAAGCTTTAAAGTAAAATATTATTTTAGTCAGTACGGAATCTAATTTTCTTCCCAATAATTAAATTTAAATGACATCGGAAACTATTGTTGAAAAGCTCTATGGAAAATTAAAATCTCTACGAAAGCTATAGTGAATTGAATTGACATGTAGGCAAATTACCATCGGCTATCGGAATGAAATTTTGCATAAATATTACTTTTAAATAATAAATAATTTTGGACAAAAACCGTGAAGACCGTAATAACAAAACAGATCAAAGATCGTTAAAGAATTACCACCAATGAGACCAATAATTGGTGGTAATTCTTTTACGATCTTTTTTTTTTGAAAATTTGAAATTTTGTTAAAAGATCGTTATCTAGATAGAAAATATATTTTAAATATATATATTTGGATCGTGAAATTCGGATCAAATGTAACGATTTCCGATATTCATTATTCTCGGTACGTGCCTTTACTTTTTGATATTTCTTAGATAAATTTGAACTTTTCCGAAATATTTAATTTTTGTTTGTTTTACTTTACAGTCAAAAGCAACTTTCTGCGTTTTTACATTTCTTTCCGACCGAAGAAAATATTCGGCATGCACTCGAGTAATAGGACTGAGTAATGTTCTCTTCAATAAAGTAAACACATAATGATAAAAGCTGTAATGAGATCTTAACATTCTACAAACCTTATGGAGATATTGACCGCACGCCACTGCTATATACCTATAAATTACTTTTGGCGAAAAATCGCTAAATGAATATAATCATTAGATTCCTTAATATTCAATGTACACAGGCTTAAAATGCACAGGATTCATTTAAGATGCGATACATCACTAGTTTTGTACGATGAATAGAGCATATCATAGGTAAATTATATAAAAATTTATGAAATTGATGATCAAACTAAAGTGGATGCGGCTAATTTGGAGTAGAACTTGATATTCAAATTAGCCACATTTTTTAAAGTTATTTGACAGTGTTTTATAAAACTTCAGAATAATATTATATAAAATAAGTTAAAACTTACATGTTTTAAAGTCACCGAAACAGATAAAATACCCTTGTTTTTTTTTGGTTTTTAAACTTATGAATTTTTTTTTGTTGAAATTTCTTGAGAACAATCTTTATTGGGAGAACAAAAAACTGTACAATCACGTAAATCTTTAAATCGAAAAAATTAATGAACCAAATTGAGTACAAATGATTAAATTTCACGGGTCCAGATTACTCGTAAGGTCAAATATACTTGAACTTATTCTGTATAAAGGTGTTAGAGTAAAGGATGTTTACATTTGGAAATGGAAAAATGGAATTTAGCTATACTGAGAGTACACACAACTAACCAATCTGATCCCACACACACCGGTATTTGGTCTTTGATTTTTGTTTTGTTAGACGAGAGATAATACTTCCACATAATTTTAAAAGTAAACCGAAAAATATCCTTTTTTCACTAGAAAAGCAGAAAACGAACTTTTGTAAGAAAATTGGATTTGGATTTTGTGCAAATCTAATTTCTAGATATTCAAAACTTGTTATGATTTCATTGAATGCAGATGCTAAACCTTTCAGAGCTTAAATATCATATATTGTAGCAAACTGGGTTTTATACAAATTCCTTCACTTCAAAGAATGAATAAATAATAGAAAAATTGAATAATAAAATTGTTCATCACATATCTCGGTAGGTAGATGATACAACATTAGAGAACTGCATAAGAAAATCTAAAAATTGCAAATCATTTCACCCACTGACTACTCGAACCTCTCACTTTCAATTTATCGTCTTCTCGCAATTAAATAGGCGTGATGGAATTATACGATGATATTTCTTAATATTAGTCCACCACGAGAAGGATATACTGTGAAAAATAGGGATGAAAAAACCAATTAAAAAGCCGAATTTATCAGAAAACTTTGTGAACTTGTATGGTTTTCGTGCACATGTCGCGACTACTGTGATTACGATGACGGAAAATCATAGGTAATTTTCGAAGATATTGTAAAATTGCACTAAAATTCCTGGGAACATACGAGGCTTGAAAGTTCCTTTCATCGAAAATTAAATATTAATTGGATTAATGAGTTTGAATTAAATTAATAAAAAAATGGCGAGTTGAAGTTTTCATTTTAATTAAAATTGAACGAATGAAACAGTGATTAAATGCCGCTTTTAGAAATGTACAGGGTAAAATATGGATACTACAAGAAATATTCATGTTTTTCGTGGATAATTTTAATCAAATTTAACTACGGTAAAATGGAAACCAACAAAAATTATCAATGCAAATATTTAAATAAGAAAATACATCTAAGTTGTTTATGACTTCATAATCAATATAACCCGTTTAGCTCGGTATTATACACAACTAGACTATATTAACATTACTTGATCAAATTTCGCATAATAAATTTTTTTAAATTTATAAAACTCTGCAATCTGAGTTATTTACATATGCCAAAATTATCATGATAATCTCAATTGAACATTTTTAAAATCTCATCAACTAAAGATAGTATAATTTCATTAAAAATTGTTTCATTATATAAACATATATCAAATTTAATAATTTCGTAGTATGGAAAATATCTTATTAATTGCAACAACCTTTAAAATAAACAGAAAATTGAATTTAAAATTGTTTTTTTGTTTAGACTTTTCTGTTATTTGATGTACATTTTAAAGAAAAAAAAATCCTATATAATCCGAATAATAAAAAATATAATTATACAAATATACGATTACATGCACATTTTTTTTTATTTTTTGTTCATTTTTTTGACTTAATGTAAAATAACAATATCCACACGTCCGTTGCTTAATCCATTTTGATGGTTACAAAAATTTCCCCAGACTTTTCCTTGAGGAAAATTCATGCTTTTATTAATTTTCCGACAATTTAAATGGTAAAAAATTTATAAATTGTATAAACAAAACTTCAACATTTATAATTACAATTTCAAATAAAATGAGATAAAAAAAATGTACATCAGATGGAAAAAATTACATTGATTAAATTTCTGGTCACTGATTTATCGATTATTGGTATAATCGGTTATTTTGCTACTTATTTTCTTTTCACTCTACTAGTTCATATATTAGTTTTCAATAGATCAGGATAAACTGTATTTTCTTTACTCTCATAGTGGTTTATTTTCTATCTATATATACGAAAGTAATTTTATAATATAATTTTCCTCATTCAGATCTCCTATTAATTGTCCAAAAAAAAAAGATTTTCTCAACCGAGTCCAATGATTTCCGACGACAGACTGAATTAAAACTTTATGAAAATGATTTTCCCCATCTGTACATATTAGATTTTACGTAAAATAGAAAATTGTGACGAGAAAAAGATGTATAAAAGCCTAGCACTGCTATATATTCACTAATAGTGACGGCTGCTGTCGAGTACCGCGTGCGCTAGAGCTTTTGATACAAAATGAAAAGTATACAATAAATAATAAAATACCCGTATACCGACAAAAATCTTATTTACTTAAATAGTATAACTTGTGCTCTGTATACAAAACATACATTTTACTTACGAGTATATGAGTTTAGGACTTGAAAAAAAAATATACACGTGATATATTGAATATAAGATTTTCCCCCAAAAAATTTTCATTACCATTGGAACTCTGGAAGGATATATAATGAAAATGCTCATTGGAAATTCACCACGCCGAGAAATTTTCCGACGGTGAAAATGCTGAAAATCGAACATTCATAACATATAATACTACCGAGTACAGAGAAATTATATTTTAGTTATTTAGTATATAGTACCCTTTGGTTTGATAATAATCTATGGTATGGAATAATGAAGCAGATACGATAATTTTTCTTTATCGCGTGACCGGTATACGAGAAAATATAATATTTTACACACATGGTGATATCTGAGAGAAAATTATAGTATTTTCTTTTTTGTTATAAAATATATAAATCAAAAATTGTATATAATTAATTAAACAAAGGAGATAGATAATTTTTCTATGACGTCATACATATATATATATGATAATCATTGCTATTTGACTTGATTGAATATGGTTTCTTATTCCTTATCTACTATGGTATACTTCCAGTAATTTATTATTATTGAGCACAATTTGTTTTAATTGATATCAATATTTTTTGTAGAATCATCAATAATAATTTATTATGTTAGGATATCGATATTCGTAAAGGGGTCTTTAAGTTTTACTTAAAGTAAGGTCATCGGTACAGTTACACATTTGACCCGTATAGAAATTAAGTCAACTGGGGCAATAAAGTCTTCCAAGTTTTAATTTCTGTACCAGTGTATGTACATTTTATCTGGCGTGCTAGAAATAATACACCAATTCTATGCGTGTGAACACTGCAAAGCACAGTATCGAATTTGAATGAGTAATAATTACTTCACAATAAGTTAAAATGTCACTTAAGGTGGATTTATTATTAACGGTAATACACGCGAGTATTATATGATTAGAAGATGAAGCTAAATTGAAGATTTCGGGAGTGATTCAGGCTCATATTTATAAACCATGCGGAGAGGTTTTCGGCTTATCGACTTAGTTGGAAATCCTACATTTTTAAATTTTCTTAAATAGGAACATCTACCATACTATCATATCATCATATCATATCATACTATCCAAATTCAGATTAGTTCATCTAGATGACTTTTTATACTTTAATAAAGTCCAATTCAAACACCTCTACATCCCACACAATATTCGAATCATTAGAAGTAGGTACATAAATACATTTTTTTATGCAAAATGATTATTTTAAATAATAAATTCAAGATTAAAAAAAAAAAACATTTCCACCTTTTATTGCGAAAAAAATATTTCAAAAATTAAGCTTCAGGTAAAAAAAGTTCTTCTACCGTTTTTATAAATCATTGTAGTTCATCTAGTACTGCGTATCATAGCCTTTCTGTTTTAATACGGAGGTTATGCATTTATGAAATTAAGCATCGTGCTATTGAGTTTATGACAATTAGGTTGCTTCAATATTAAAAAACATGTATTTTTTCTTGTAGATTCGGGTTCTACTCTTCAAAATAATTCTAATATTCCTTTACAGTATAGTACCCCTTTTTTGCCCATTCGTTCCAGAGTTATTCCAATTTAAAAACACACGAATGACGGTTGAAACGACAAATTTAAAATAATCGTACTGAAAATTTGAATATTTGAAATTTATATCTCGTAAATTAGGGGGAGGAGTGAAAAAATAAAAAGAAACGTACAGATTTTCGAGAACAGCCCTTATTATTTTTCTGTGTTAATCCTTTTTACGAGCTAGTTGGATACGAAATTCTTTTTTCATTTTGCCCCATTATGTCTCGATGGGTGATAAATACGGGTTGTTAGCATGATACTCGAGGACTAGTATTTCTTTAGGAGAGAACCAGATCTTAATTTCTTGACCCGTATTGCGGTTCTATGATCTAACTCTATTTGGCGTTTCAAACAGTCGCTAGTGAATACCTCATCAGCTTGACGCAATACACGGAAATAGAAATTTAAAATCCGGACTCATTACTCCAGAATTGACATTTTTACTGGCCATACATTCAAAAAATACTTAAGTTTTCGATAACCTATCAAAATCTAACTTTACAAGGTCTGTATCCATGTTTAGCTATAGCCCTTTTGCAGATATTAAGACAAATTTTCTTTTTTAGCGTCCTAAAATTGTATATTAACATCAGCTGGTGTTGCCGGACGATTCTGGTAATAATTTTTTGCTTATATTCAGTATTCTCTTGCGGTATTCTCAGATTTTCATCAAGTTTTCAATTCACCTCAAGATTTCCGGTTTATTTATATGCCAACGCATTACTTTATATCGTAGCTCATGGTAAGCTATTAACTAAACTAGCTCTTAGCAATTTGTTAAGTAAATTTCTATCGCCATGTGCTGCACATAAACTTGTAAAATGACATTTTTTGATGTAGCCACTCAAAAATTTGTTCACAATACACTGCATAAACAGAAAACAAAAAAGAAAACTATAAAAATTCTAACTCTGTGAACTCTCTCATCAAGCCTCTTGAAGTTTCAGCAAAATAATGAAAAATATTGAATGAAATAAAATTATTAAAAGAAAAATATTCTTTTTTTTATTAATCATTAGATATTTATTTTTCTAGAGCCAACAATGACTTCTTTCTGAATGTATGTGAAGGATGTCGCCGGTGATCTTGCACAACTTGCAAGAGAAATTGTTTTTTATATTACCTTTTCGTTATAATTGAATTAAATTAAGTAATTAGAGCAACACCTCTTTTTGCGTGGTCATTGGTCACACATAATGCACACATAAAGTAAAGGTCATTTAGGAGAGAAGACGTCGCGAGTGGGGCATTAAACCAAGCAAGCATATAAATTGTCAGTGCCAAAACGCATACAACCCGAATACAGTCTATCTTCTCTGCCTCGTTCATTTCAAATTCGTTTCTAAATATCCATATTTTCAACGAGTATAATATCTTTGCCATTCATGTAATGCTCCAGGATATTTAAATTTAATACCACGAGGCGGTGTACCACCCAAAAAGAAAATAGTCAGTTCCAAAAACTGTTGAAAATAAGCTCTTATATCTTTAACCTAAGAATACAAAATCTAATTGGAAAAACATAAAAAAATTAGTATTAGTTATTTTTACAAATATTACTTAAAAATATTAAATAACGATAATATGAAATAAATACCACAAAATTGTTAAAAAAGTTCAAGTAATGTAATTAAAAACATATATACCTACCGCATTGGATAGAAATTAATTTAAAAATTTGAAAAATTGTATATACATTTTTGACATCCGGGACAAATCTTCTTTTCTACAATAGATGCAATGTTCGTTCTTAAATGAATTTTTACGCACAATCTTACATATCTACATATCTAACACGCAAAAACAGAATTAGGTGTATATTTCCCAAGTGGCATTATCCATATACAGAAGATTCTACAGGGAACGATTTTATGTACTTAATCAGTCAAAGAAATTTTAACTTGCTAAATATTCAAAAATATAGTGTTGGTATTTGTACTGTAGGGTGTAAATTAAAAGCTATTGCACATAAACTGTAATTAAAATAATGCAATTCAGTTGTTTATGGCCAATGAATCTGTTTAATTACTGCTTTCAAGAAAACCACCAGATGGTGATTCTCAATTGAATTTTAAGGGTACATTCTAGCTTCTCGGATTGAAGAAATCGAGATTTTTGTTTTATTTTTATTCGATAGTATATACCTTCGAGAATTTATTCCTAATTTTTTTTTGTATGCAGTAGGTAT
>JANTOP010045113.1:0-24581 GCA_027564815.1 Symmerus nobilis | reverse complement strand
CTGACAAAGCTCAGTTGCTGCGTAAAGCGGAACGCTGGCTTGTCAACCGGTAAAAATATCTTAACATATTTTAATAAGATTTTTCTTTACATATTCTGGTCCTGCTAACTAATACAAACTTAACACCCTGGACTTTAATCAACTTATTTCTGATCGTCCTATATTTCTTGCATGAAAGGTTAGCAGTTTTTTTTATCATTCTAAATAGATGGGCGGAATTGAACCGGCCGTCTATGAATTCTGGTATGTGATTCTTTAATAATGAGTGGCGTGCGGTCAACATGTCCATAAGGTATGCAGAATTTTACATTTTCCTGGGCCGGAAATAAAATATAAAAACGCAGAAAGTGCTTTGACAGTTAGGTAAAAATACAAAAATTAAATATTATTTCGGAACATTTGAAATTTAACTAGAAATATCAAAAATTCGTAAATGCATTTGATCCGGATTTCCCGGTTATTTTCTTCGGATCCAAAAAAATATAATGACGCAGGAAGTTTGTAAATTAGTTGAGAAAAAATACAAAAATATCAAACTTAACAATTCGTACAAAAGCTCTGCAAAAACTTAAAAATTCCCAGGAATTTTTATTTTGAGAAACAATATTTTTTACCTGTTAAAATATTGTTTTTATCCAGATTACGATGCTTTAACTAAATTTGAAATTTTTCCAAAAAAAGCTAAATAATTTCTAATCGAAATATGAAATTTTTGCAGAAAGCTTATCCAAACTATTAAAAGCTCAACGAAAGCTCTAAGTTTCAAACTTAATTTTTTACGTATAAAAATCTGTTTTTACCAATCCAGATAACGGTATATTAACGAAATTTCAAAATTTTCCAAAATCTTAAAAAATCTCGTAAGCTTATTGAAAGCTTAAAATAAAAATGTAATTTTCTATGATTTGGAATCTAATTCTTATTTGATTCATTATTTTTAGAAGAAATATAAAATATTCGATAAAACCTTCTCACCGTAAGCTCAAAGAAAGCATAAGGTTTAGAACTTCATGTTTTACGTTTTAAAATCTGTTTTCTATCCAAATTCGGTTATTTCAAGAAATTTCAAATTTTCCCCCAAGAAACATGCTTCAAAAAGCATATGTCATACCGCATTGAGAGGCCGATAGCTGAATTTTTCAAGGGCAAACAACGACAATGAGTGCCTTCATGATAATTTGCCTTCAATTCAATTCAATTCATTCATGTTTCCGCAGAAATTTTAATTTTCAAGAAAGCTTTTAACGAAAGTTTCCTATTTCATTTAAATTTATTTATCGGGAGATAAAATGATTTGATAATGAATAAAATAATATTATATTTTAATTATAAACTTTGGATAAGCTTGATGATTATGGACGGACAAAGTTATTAAATAAAATAACAGCTGTGCTCTGTGCCTTCTGCGCATTAGACCGCACGCCCCTGTAGTAGATGTCGGGAAAAATGAGGGAGTCAAGTGGCGAGGAAAAAATTAGAAAAAAAAAAAAAAATAAGCAAAAAATTGAACCAAAGAGACAGTTTGCCGGGAAAACAAGACTGAAACCGATTGAAAAATATCAGAAAAATGGTAGCAAAAACGTGGAGAAAAATCTGAAGAATAATCGGGAAATGTTAAGTAAAGTCGATCAGGAGGAATCAGGAAAGATATTAACATTTTACAGCAAAGTTCAAGCAAAATATCCGGAAATCCGACAACATTGATGAGGTCACTCAATACCGAAAACTACAAGCAGAGAGGAAGAACCGTACGACATTATACGACCGCACGTATAATCAATCTATGGTATCGAAATAGGAATATGTGGATCAGTGCTTAAGGAACTGATCCTATAACAGCCCAAGATCATATTGGACCACTTTACAGGACGGAGTTATATTAAGAATTCAAATGTGTTAATTGATCGCTCAGAAATTAAATGAAATAATAAATTGTTGGTACTTAAAGCTTGATTATAAATAAATTCAATTAATTCTTACCTATACTCGAATAATCATAACTGTCTAATGTCTTAAAGCTCGACTCATAAGTCCCCCCTGTTTCAAACTCAATGTGCGGTTCAATTTCAACGCTAATACCATATATCACATTTTGCGGTGAGAATATCACTTGGCATTGATCCAATGCCGGTACAGTACGTAATAGATGGAAGGTCCGTAGATCCCAAACCTCCGTATTAGATACAACCTACAATAAAAATCCACCGTAAATTAATTAAATTTAATAATAAAAGTCAATCCCACTTTACCTCCAATCCATTGGGATGAAATAATCCGGATAATGTTTGATTTAACTTATCGAATTTATGAATCTCTTGTCCGGATCGGACGTCCCATAAAACCCCATCAGATAATATTAGTTCATCGGTTGGACAGAATGTCGCCCGATTTTTAGTGTATTGATTGAAAATCGTTGGAAAGAAGGACGAGATTTTCCGGCCAGTATGTAAATCATAGATGGTAGCAACCTCTGCTTTCGTTCCGAGAATCATGTCTTGTTTTAAATTGCTAAACTCTAAATATTCCTCATCCTCCCAACTCTTCTGTATTTCGAATCGTTTATTATTGATGCTCCACAAAGCACATAACGGTGATCGCCACGAACAGGACGTTAACACCAACGTGCCCGCTCGATTACATTTCACCGATTTAATAAACGATTCGTGACAATGGTGAGCGAAATCTTCACTGCTATCATTTATATTGAACACTTTCACCTCACCGTTATCGGTGCCAACCATCACACCACCAGCATCCGCTGTAAAATCGGCGCACGTAAAATAATATTCGTTCTCTTGGGCCCGTAACGTACGTGACATACAGAAATGGGAATGTACGAGACGACGGTCGAATCGTCGTGACTGGAAATCGGCTTGTCGCCGAAAGAATCGACCAGCGAAATTGGTACATAAACCAGACATTTTGTTGGGACGGGGATCGGGACATTTGTGCGGTAGAAATAGATCGAATTGGGGACAGGTGGATACCGGATTTTTACATAATGCATGTTGATTTGTTAGATATTCGGTGATTATTGTGTCTAACGTTATATTTTTGGAATAACTTTTCGATTCAATGGATGGAATCGAAGGCCGGGCAATGTATGTTTCAGATGATATCTAAATGGATTAAAATACAAATGAATTAGAATTATAAAACCGATGGAATTCAACTACCCGGATACCTGTTTCTGTAAGGAACGTTGTTGTGTTGTGTGGGAACCAGTACCACCACCTCCATTACTACCACCCGTTACAACCGGATGATTTTTCTTAATTAATTTTATCGGTAGAATGGTCGGCGTCAAACTAATCAATTCCTCTTCCATTTGAACCGATGGACCTGTTCCCATCCCATTCGACGCCGGTGAAGCCTCGATTGCATTTAACGCTGCAGTAAAATCGGACGGTTTCGTTCGTATACGGGATCGAATCATATTCGATGATGGCGTCCGAAATGAGAACGGTGAATGATGAATGTTTGATTTTAGCTGTGGTGTGTGAACGATTAGATTAGCCTCCCGTTGTAGTGAGGCGGCCGTATCGGTAAGACCGCGACCCATTAAATGTTCATGAATCAATTCGTACAGTTGCTGTTCATTGAATTGGATTCGAGTTTGAGCGACCACATTCGCTTTATGGATGTTCGCAAGGGATGCGTCCAATTGATGGCCGGTTTTCTCCTTACCGGATACCCGTTCCATCAATTCGTACGCATACTTCTGGAATTGAACGTGTTCGGTACGTTTCTCTTGTAGAATCGGATCCCGCATCAAACTCTGTAGTTGACTGTTCGCAAATAATTGTAATTTACTGATTATTTGACGAACCGTTTCGGAACGGGCCAGTCCAGCCAACGCTCGACAAGCCATCCCCCTTATACAATCCGCATCCGTTATCGGTGTCTTTATTTGCATCAATTGCAGTAGAACGATGATCCCATTGTTCGATCGGACACTTTCCCATAACTTCATGATCACCTCCTCACAATTCTTACTCGGCACCTTCTTTTTCGTGCTACCAAATCGGCTCACATTCTTCTGCAGCGGATAACAAATGCAATGGACGAGTACGGCTAACGCGGATTTTTGTACTTCAGCATCCGCAACAATTTCACCTTCAGCCGCCCCTAAAATTATATTTATCCCAGCCGCTGATGCTTCATCGGGCAGTTCCATCCGTTCACAAAACACTAAATGAACGGATGGGATAACGCAACAAATTGTTAGAACATCCAATGCCGATCGAACAGTTTCCGCTCGTCCACTATAATTCCATTCGTAACTGTATGCGATTATTCTTAACAGCAACGTGATGCCACCCAACGATAAGATCTGATCAACCGGTGACCATCGAGCACGAAACGGTAGAAATTCCTGTAGCGTTTGCACCTGTTCACTGATCATTTCCGGTGTACTTTTCGATGCCCGGAAACTGAATGGTACCGCTGATGATGTGAGATTATGTAATCGACATACGTACGACCATTTATAGTACAAATGACTTTCCATATATTTTTTTAGGGCAACACAAACGTGTCGTACCAATTGTCTGGCCGCACACTCCTCATCATCATTTAACGTCGGATGATCTTCAACGGATAGGATCGTTAGAACAGATATTACATTATGTAGTTGCCGCAGTCCATCCTGTGCATCAAACTCATCCAAAATCACCTTAAATTGAAAGGCTAATCCAAAGAACATTGTCGCATGACAACGACCGGAATCGTGTGGGGAGCCGAGCAACCAAAGGGCATAGTTTACAACTTCAGATACGAATTTTTTCGGCATCGTACATATACGTTCCATTGCGTCTTCACAATACGCCAGATAGTATAATGCGATCGAAACCCCGGTTGCTGATACGCTCGGTCGGGGCACTTTCATTAGTCTCTGAGGGGGTTCGGGAGGGATAACAAATAAAATAGAGAGAATATTAATAAAAGAGAGTAACAGTTTCCAGCGAATAGAGCCTACACACCTCTAATCCCCCTTGGGCTATAAATTCTAATGAGAATTTCTTATGACATAACAACGATGCTAAATATTTGAGCGCCTCAAATGCCAGACACGTATCTTTCTGATCCAAATGTTCGATGTACGTGAATATTAAATGCATGGCATTATGTTCGAACACCTGTCCGAGGAACTAAAAAGATAAAAATCAATTAATACCCGGAAATTAAATATAATTGATAAATCTTACTTCCTGATACTCTCCCATCGACGTCAAATACCGTAAAATCAACATTTGGCTCGTTTCGGTTGTGGCCGGATGTATTTGTATTGAATGTCGCACATATCGAATGTCATGACTGTGACTCGCATCATTCTGGAATAAGATGCTCAAATTTGACGCGTTCTTAAATTTCGACATCCCATTCATTTGGGGACTGATTGTTGGATCCGGGCTATTTGGTGCTGAACCACCGCCTAAATGAGCGAATGGTCGAACCGATGTGGTCTCCTTCGTTGATTTATCCGGTGATTCGGTCCGTTCGGTTACGGTGGGCTGGTCCAATGCAATGTCAACGTTACCGTCAAACACTGTTTCAATCGGTTCCTTATCACCCAACTGAAAATAAATAAATAAAAATAAGATTCGTACGAACGATTTCTGGTTGCTTACTTTTAATTGTTTTGAATACGTCTGTAGGTTATGTAATTTAATCAACATTAACGGTACTAAACGGACATTCTGTTCCCGGAAACCGACAGCGATATCTTGTACTTCCATTGCGGCCGCCAATAAACCGGTCGCATAACTTTGTAACGGTTCAATAGCCGATTCGGCCCACACATACAGTCGATGTATCAAATTATCGAATTCGGATTGGAAGACAGCGCTCGTCTCCAAACCGGGCATTATAACTAAAATTAATCGACAGGCGGCCACATTCAATTCAAACGAACTCTTTTGGATATTTTGTCGGGTGAAAAAGTTGTCCCGCAAGTAATCGTTCACCAACTGAATCGATAAAATTGATAACGAAATACAATTGATAAGATAAGAAGATAAATGAAAACAAACCCGTGTCATAAAGTGATCTTTGCGAAACAGTAATTTCAACGATCGTCCCAATTCACATTCGGGATCGGTTCGGGATGGATGACGTTCATCGAATGGATCCGGATCTTTTCGCATGTAAATGTCCGTTTCTTCTTCAAAAATCTCGGAAAGCCTAAAATTTGATAATTAAAATAATAAACCGAACACAGGTGATAAGGGGACAGAGTTTTTACCTTGTTAATATAGCCACCGGATCAAAGCCGGGGATTGAATGTTGCTCGTCCCATAATCGAAATATTGAATGCAAATCCCGTTCTTCTAGCGGTTCCTCCGCATTATCGGCAGCTGGTGCAGCCATGGTCTTCTATTTACTTCTTATTCCGAGAGTCTGACTATCTGCCGCTTCTAAAAAAAATAATTTACCTGTCGAATCTAACCTCAATTCAATGTTGCACCAATTTTTTTAACAGAAATCCTTGATTTTCTTTTTCTTTATTTTCTTTTGTGTCACAAATTACACAATCATTTGTTTTAATTGTTTCCTGGTTAAATGGAAATATTCTAGAAATGTCACGAAACAATTCGGAAAGTAATTTACGTTAAAATAAAATAGAAAAGGGAATTTCGCTTCGCATTTCGCAAGAGAGAAATTTTAAAACAAATATTTTGGGGAAGATTTTTTAAAATTCAATTTTCAACACACGCGTTTGATTGTAAATATTTGACAGTTGGATCAGTGATGGTAACGAGAACCAATTAGAAATCCCTTGAAAAAAAACTTAAAAAAATCCCCTAATATCCCTCGATAGCTTTAGCAGAAAGCAATATATTAGGGACTTGTATTAGGGCATGTATTTCCGCTGTCTTTTTGTTTAAAAAACGTATTTATTTCAATACGAAAACAATTATTTACATCATTCAAAATATTTTCCTTTGTCAGTGATTACTTTTTCCCATTTTTCTGGCAACAAGTGGATTCCTCGACAACAGAATGACCGCTCTTTTGGAGCAATCCATGAATTAATCAATTTTCGCACTTCATAATTAGAAAAGTGTGTATCTTCTAGCGCGTGTTGCATTGAAAGGAACAGGAGATAATCCGATTGAACCAGAACTGGAGAGTACGTTTGATGTCGAAGGACTTCCCATTCACAACGCTTACAACAAAATAATAACTCTACGTCGATTGCTTGCAATTGTTGGCCGTTTTTGAATCAATACGGAAATTTGAAATTATTTTATATAAAATTTTAAAATTCGCAAATAAAAATAATTCCAAAATTCTTAAGAAGTTTAATAAAAATCAATAAATTTCACGAAAACAGAAAGAAAGCTCTACGAAATTTTAACAATCAATTTCATGAAATTTTAACTTAGAAATTACCAAAATTACCGATATATTCACGAAATTGATTAAAAATCTGAAAATTACGGGAGAAATCAGAAAAATTGCCGGAAAGAAATGAGAAAAGGTCGGTGAGAAAACCAGTACATTCAAAAAAATCGGGTGTAAATACGGAAAAGTCAGATAAGATTCCAAAGAACGTCGATGCCGTTACATTTTCCCGACATTACCCATTCCCTGAGCTGTCACAAGTCCTATTACCGCGATTTTTCCCTGATTACTCTAAATATTACCGTTTTTTTTTTCTATACACTTCTCTAATTTTCTCTCCCCTTTATCTGGCCTTTTCCACCCCTTAATCAATTATCCAGAATTTAATCGATTTTCTTCCCTATCCGATCGGCCAGATTTTTCTCGATTTGTCCGGAATTTCTATTATATTTTCACTTGCTAAATTGACAATTTGGATGTAAGGATTTTCATATTTCAACATCCAAACCTTAATTATCCAATTTAGTGCCATAAATTCCATACAGAAATTCTTTCATTTCTGGCCGATTAAAGATGGGAACGCTGGCAGGTGTTATACGGTACAACACCTCGTGGTAACATTAGTCTTTCTTGTAACCCAGTCTAGTGAGTCTAGTGAGCTTTCTGCTGGCTATGAAGCACAGGAATTCGCGAAGGAGGTGTTTTTTCAAGTTACAATGTTCCATTAGTTGTCCTGTTCCTTGATTTAGTTTCTAATTAGATTTTGGTATTCTTTCGTTTTTTTGATAAAGTGCGTGACAACATACGCCTGGGTCTGCCTTCTTGATTGCTCCCAGTGCAATTTTTTCCTATTGTCGGCCCATTCTGATATCATTCTATCCGCCGTTCATTTTAATATTCTACAGAATGGCTCTTAACTCGGTTAGGAGATCGGTTTTTTCATTGACTTCATTTCCTACATGTCCCGGGACCCAGATTAGTTCAACCTTGTTGTTATTGATCTTGCTTAGGTCGTCTAAGGCCTTCAGACAGTTGTGTATAAGTATGGGGTGGATTTGGTGGGACTCTAGTGCCTTCATAGCTGCCTGGCTGTCAGGAAAAAAAATATAATTTTCTTGTTCTTGTATTTCGACTCATGCTTTCTCGTATACAGAATTCTATAGCGTAGACTTCGATTTGAAATGTGGTGGCATGCTGTCCATGATTTCTATCGAACTGCAATTTGGGTTTTTTCCCGTATATTCCGGCACCTACTCCTGCGTTTGTCTTAGAATCATCTGTATACCAGATTATATCTCCCATTCCGAACCTAGGCCCGTTTTCCGACCAGTCAGTCAGTTCAGTAGTAAGGTAAAGTTGGAAAGGTAGGATTGTTACCTTGATTAAGAATTTCTATATTATTAAGAGTCGTAATAAGGCCTAAATTCTAGATCATCCAGTGCCTTGAAGGAGCCGTCGTCAATAGACATTGTCAAGGTTTGAACCTTGTCAACTCGCTCCCCATGTAGAACTTTCTAGCCCGGAAATTTGAGCTCCTTGTTCTGCTTTAGAAGTCGTTCTAATACCTCCTCTTGTGACGGTTTCTCTTTATCGATTCATCGACGGCATCATCGACGGTACTGTTTTGGGAACGCGGCTCCTTCCCAAGGTTTTATATTACCTGTGCTTTCGATCAACCAATTCCGGCTAGCTTCATCAGCATAGGTAATAAAAAAAATCTATGGGTACAGCTTAGGAAGCGTACTTGTGATCCGTCTTATCCGGAATTCATTTTTGACACGGATTTGGAGCAGGCGAAGGTGAGCTGAGTCGAGGAATTGACAGGGATATGTAGTAGGTTGAATTCCTACCTTATAACCGCTAGCAACGTCCTTATATGACACATTGTTTTTAGCACCTTTTAGTTGGCTATGATTAGTGTACCCTTCCCTAGTTTTTTTGGTCACCTGTTGTTCCAATTTTCCAATGGCTGCCTTTTTTACATGTTTTTGGTCATCCTTGTTCCGAATTTGTTTTAGAGCAACATCGTAAGCGATGCCAGATTTCTCGGGACCCTTCAGTCTCGTAAAGTTGGGCCATATTAGGCTCAATTCAGGATAATAGTAGGCCACTTTTAGACCTAGAGTCTTCGGATATATTCCGATTTTGTTCAGAAACCTGAATTATGGGGCTATCGCTATCGCCGGGGCTAACGGATCCGGGCTAACGCCGCCATCAAATTTTATATTTTTAGTTTCGGTTTTCATATAGATTCGACAAGTACCGCTGGAAATTAGTTAGGTCCGCCTCGACAAAGCCCCGGATGTCGAGATAATGTTATATTAAAACCAAAAGTCGCTCGATATTTGAGGTTCACATACTAAGAACTGGGCAAATCCTCTCTGCCACGCAGCCTCCGTCACATGAGTTTCACCTTGGCTTGGGTCAAACTGTCTGTTAGCCAGCATGGAATGCTCCCCCACCCCCGGAGCACCCCACGAGTTTCCAGGGTTAACCAACGAAGTATTTGGGGTGGATATCCATGGGATGCATTACATGACCATGACCAATACGTCAATTTTGACAACTGATAGATAAAATTCGGATGTCCACGAGCAATTAAACGTATGTTTTGGAAATAATTTTTTATTTTGTAAGAAATATTTATTCAGCCAGAAATTCATTGTCAAAAGACTTTAGGAAAGAAGCTGCCTGCCTGACAAGTTTCTCGTTAATTATTGTTAGCTACCAAATGTTACTTGGGGGTGAACCCGTTATCAAATCGTATGACGTCTAAACAAATCTAGTACTACACCACCATTTTGACATTCGAAAAGTCATAATTGATTTTTTTTCGGTTTCGATTGTAAACAAAACATGAAAATTACAAGAAAATCTTAAAAATCTTCGATTTTAATCGGAAAAATACAATTTTTTGTACAACAAATTAATTTAAAAATTAAAAAAATATGTCGTTTTTGTATATTCTTAGTTACCTATCGATATTCATTCAAATATGCTTTGCAACGCTGGCAATTGGTAAGTTTCACCTTTCGCTCTTCCGCTGGGTAAGGTTAGAATTGAGCGTAGGCTTATCGGGAAGGTAAGACGTATGGCCGAATGCCAATAAAATAGGCCGCACCATACGAAAATTGGCAATGGTTTAATAATTGGCTCAACAAACCGTAAATATAGAAAGAAGGAAAGTCGGAATTCGTCCTTAAGATCATCGAGATTTTGATGACTTTTACATTAAAAAACTAATTTCTCTGTTTATTTTCTAGCTGCTGGTCTTTACTATCTAGCCGAATTAGTTGAAGAATATACGGTAATGGCAAAACGGGTCATCTCAATATTAATTGTAGCCACCACCCTCATCTACTTGTTATTCATATTCGTCGATCAACTGCCATGGTCAATGATTGTGGGCGGCCTAGTTGCTCAATCAATGCACGGATTGATAATGAAGAATTTCCCATACGTACATTTCTTTTCGTTACCGTTTATTGGTGCCGTTATTATGTTAATTGTTAACCATGGCTTAGCTTTTCAATTTTTCTCACAATTTCATTATCAATTTCAAGAGGTAAATTCGAACTGTTCGTTAAGACCATATCGGATTAAATTAATTTCTTTTCAGGTAATGGCTTATTTTACGCTTTGCATGTGGATCGTTCCGTTCGCTTTATTCGTTTCGTTAAGCGCTAACGACAATGTTTTACCGACAACAAATGAAAGGAGTCCCCTTTTAAGTAAATCAATTTTAAATATTTAAAATCATACTTTTTAATCAATTTAATTTCTTTTAGGTGATAACGATGTGGTAACGAATTATTTTTCGAGTAAAAATCGGAAATTAGGTCTTTTATCGGCATTTAGTTTTGCCAAAGAATCGATATTACCACAACGAAATAAGAAATCCTATTAATAATAGAAAATTAGGTGGATTTCTAAATAAAAAAAGACTAAATATGATGGTTTTCTGGGCAGGGAGCTGGTTTTTTGATTTGCATTAGGGATTTAATAAAAAAATTTATTTATTTAAGAAAAATATTCATTTAATTTATTTATCCAACCCAACAATCAGATCTTTTATATTTTATTCGGGTTTCTTTGTATCAACCGACCCATCTGCTCGTCCAAAATAAATTTCCGTACACATCCCAACAAACAGTCCCGTCTCAACAACACCTGGGATCATTGAGATCTCGATATTAACCGATTTCCAATCGAATTGTTTATCATTCGGAAATTTCCAATCCAATATAAAATTTCCATTATCCGTTACGCATGGGCCAGCTTTCGCAACCGCCATTCGTAATTTAATATCACCACCGAACGTCGATTGGATTCGTTTACAAATCGGAATGTAAGCCATTGGGATTACTTCAATTGGAATACCTTTCCGGTAATTATCACCCAATCTCTTCGAGTCCTTGGTATAATCAGCAATGATTATCAATTTTTTCGCACACGAAGCGATGATTTTTTCCTGTTTAAAAATAATTTGATTTAATAAATCGATCAACCTCTTCATTACCAACCTGTAACAAACAACCACCGCCTCCTTTTATCAATGTAAAATCCCCATCACACTCATCGGCACCGTCGATAGCCAAATCTAACACCGGAGATGTTCCCAATTCGATCAATTGCAATCCGTTATCCGAAATTAATTGACGCGCCTGGAAGCTGGTCGGTACACAATGAACGGTCCACTTCTCCCGATTGACTCGTTCCCGAATCCGTTCCACTGCATACACAATGGTCGAACCGCTTCCGATACCGATTGCCGTATCTGGTCGTAGCCATTCATCAACCGCTCGATAGGCGGCTAGCTTTTTCGCCGCTTCTAAATTCGATGAGCTCATCTCACGTATTGATAACAGTAAATTCGGTTTGATAAGATATTTAATTTGATTTTTTAACATAAATAACCGTTTTTGAAATGCGGCGAGATTAATTCAATTGATTTCATTTAAAAATCAACAAGTAATTGGGTTCGAACAGCTGTTTTGACAGTTCTGGTTGAAAACGTAAACAAATCGAAAGTAAGTTAGTTGGATTTGGCTGTTAATTTATTGAAATTTTAAATGGAAATTCACATTATCGGTAAGTTTTAATTGAAATTTATCTAAATTAATTTCTTATCAACGATTATTGAAAATGATAACACCTCAAAGATAATTTACATTCGATTTTAGGGAGATTGTTTGGAAACTAACGAAAGGGTGGTTCGATTAATGACGGAGGTTTCTCAATTACGGTAATTTATTCCAGAAACCGATTATACGCCATGCCTATGCATCTATATTCAGTTCCAATAATTCAACCGGATCTCCGGCATGAAGAGACAATCATTCAAGCGGCAAACGGTTTAGAATATTTACAAAATATAATAACGGAGATTTTCGATCGGATCGATGCCCGAATCGAAAGAAACAATCGAAAAGTAACCGAAATCAATGACCGGATCCGTATTGCTGGCGATCAAGTCCGTGCGTTAGAAGGTGTGAATAAAGCGATCCAATTTTATTGTCCGGCAAAATATCCGGCCGCTGATTTCCCGAAAACGTTCGAAAGGACATTCAGCTATGACAACCATAAAGAAATAAAACTATTAACGGATTATAAGGTGTTGAGTAAGCATGAATCTCCGGAACATCGAAATCCTAAAGATAAATTACAATTTTTTCACGTCCAAACCGATAATGATACGAAACCGTATCCGTACCGATTATTCGATGAGGGTACGATGTTGCGTGGTCCTTTACCAGGAAATATTACGTCAATTGATTCACTTCTTCTATTCAATAAATGTGAATACGCTTATGGGGGACCTACTGTTCGTACCGTCGAACGGAAAGATAAACTTTCATCGGTTATGACCACATCATCATCCCAACAATCGATGACGGGAAAAATTGTTCCAGCACCATTTTCCCTGACTCACCGAACGAACGTTTCCAAGAAACCGAACGATCATTTATTTTATACGCCGGGAATTAATGTAGCACCGGAAATTGATGTCCCATTTCATTTACCCGATTTACCAGGGATTGCTGATGATTTATCGTTTAACATACCGACGGAATTAAATATAAAACCTTTAGATTCACCACCGGAACCAATTGAATCAACGGCGAAGGTATCCGAATCTCCAATACCAATTCCAGCAAAGAGACATTTGGAACCGAAACCAGAGGTGTTCGATGAAACATCTATTTTACCAGAAACATCGATTGTTAATTCACCTCCACCGCCACCACCACCCCCACCTTCAATATCTATAATTGAACCAACGATGATGGAAGTCCCAAAACCATCAACTTCATCTGATGTTCCAGACGCTCACAACACATTAATGGAAGCTATACGACAAGCTGGTGGTAAAGCGAAATTAAAAGCAGCGAATCAAAAAGATATGAAATCGGATCCAGTAGGTTTTTAAAAATTTTTTAAATTAAAAAGAATAACGGATTCATTTTCGGTTCATTTTTATTTTAGGGAAAACCGAAAGCATCGCCTGCCGGTAATTTAATGGCAGATTTACATAATAAGTTAGCGATGCGACGTAAAGGGATATCGGGTGCGAAAGATGGTAGTGAACCTGTAGCTGGTAAACCGAATGTTATGGATCGGTTATCAGCCCTAATTCCACCACCACCGAAAAATCCGAAGGATAAGGATGATGGCAGTGAAAATGATGAATGGGATTAACATAATTAAATATATACAACAATATTTATTTAATATTAAAAATGATTGCTCTTATACACGTCCCAGTGAAGAGTCTTTATTATAATCATAAGGTCTCTTTCATAGATTATAGATAGATCGGTCGATAGAAGGTTATCGAGTCGACATACCTATAATATACTAAATGAACTGTAACAATTCTCGAAATACATTACGAAATCGGTCGTAAAAAATGTCATACGACCAGATACCGTACATTTTATCCATAAATTCATTCACACTTGATGTTAAATAGACAATTTCTTACATGTTAATCAGTCTAGTGATTACTATTCAACATACAAGAAGTACTAGAAATTATTGTTCGTCAATATTTAATTTAAGTTGATATTTTACTTATTTATTTTTAAAATTTAAATTATTTACCGACGAATTCCTTATCTATCATCTCGTTGTATTTAGATAAAAAAAAAAGAAGGAAAAGATTACAATGAATACAAGACATATATCAAGTGAATAATATATCATTGAATAGATTGTACGAAATTTCATACAAGGATTAGTTATAATTTAAAAATTTAAAATTAAACAAACCGAATTATGACCTCAGGAAGTGAGGACGATCAACAACCATTGATTCGAAATAATGGAAGCAGAGGAGGATATGTAAGATTTGGATTATGTTAAATATTACCTAGAAATACGGATACCCAAAAAGTAATAAGAAACAAATCGATTGATTATTTCTGAACTGGGTAGTCCTGAAAGAGAACGTTTTGTTAATAAGAAAATCTTCTTTCAAGAGGAAATTTCCACCCTGTAAATAGTAGAGGTGAATGAAACAAGAATTTATCTTTTATAGGGCTTCTTATGTTTGTACATTTTTTTCTTCTGATTATCTCTGACTTGGTTCATTTTATTTTATTTGCTGTTCGCACCGAAAAATTATGTGCGTTTCAATGAACAATAGAAAATAAATGGGATGGAAGATCAACCTTTTTCCCACATCACAATAGATAGAATTGATATGCCAAGAGCTCCGGGTATTCAATGATAGGGAAACTCTGTAGAAAAATATTTTATATTTCATTTCTTCTGAAATGAAAACTTCTTCAAAAACTTCTGAAGAAAGGGGCAATGAAATGTATATGGATAGAATATTATATTCTTTCAGAGTATCCCTACCAAATTTTAGGTCTCCAGCTGCAGAAATGTTGAAGTTCCTCATATGTTTTGTAGCCCATGTCATGAAAACTGGAAATATTGGAAATAAAAATAATTTTCTTAAAATAATCATTAGAAACGGAATGGCAAATTTATTGCCAATAAATTTGGCATTTTCTTAGCTATGCCTTTGTAAAATTACAGGCTGCTAGGTGAATTTTTCAAAAATAGCTGAAAAAAAAGGACGGTGAGAAAAGTCCACGAATTTTCATAAAAATTGAAAATTTGGAAAACTTGTCTTTTTATTGACTACAATCATAGTTCTGGTTCAGATCTATCATTTAAGATAATTTTTGGTAATTAGGGTGCATCAATTATGATGAGAATCCATATTAAAATCCTAATGTGAATTTCCTCGACTGAATTCTTAATTAATTATATCAGAAACTTCTGAACTAAAATATTAGTAAAATTAATACGGATCGGATTGTTGATCCTTTCGAGTGTCTGTATCAAATTTCAGGACTCTAGCTGCAAAAATAATGGAGTCCCTAATAGGTTTGTCACGAAGTTCGCCAAACTACTACTACTTATTTTTATTTTTTGCAAATTTGGCTTGCTCAATTTCAAAATTTAATTACTCGAAACTTTCTTAGAAAAAGTTATAAAATCTTTATTACAAACGAATTGATTATTCGTCTAGAATATCTGTATCAAATTTCAGAAATATAACTTAAGAAACGATGGAGTTATGACTTCGATTTAAAAATAATGAATTTTTTTTCATAGTAAATTTGGCTCGCTCAACTTCAGAATTTAATTGCTCGAAACTTTCTTAGAAAAAGTTATAGAATCTTTATTACAGACGAATTGATTATTCGTCTAGAATATCTGTACCAAATTTCAGAAATATAACTTAATAAACGATGGAGTTATGAATTAGATTTAAAAATAATGAACTTTTTTTCATAGTAAATTTGGCTCGCTCAACTTCAGAATTTAATTACTCGAAACTTTTTTAGAAAAAGTTTTAGAATCTTTATTACAGACGAATTGATTATCCTTCTAGAATATCTGAACCAAATTTCAGAAATATAACTTAAGAAACGATGGAGTTATGACTTAGATTTAGAAATAATGAATTTTTTTATAGTAAATTTAGACCGCTCTACTTAATGTTTGTTTAAGTTGAAAACTTAAATTTCCGGGAAATTTTTTTTGGAAACCGGAAAATCTAGTTACGTGGAAATAAGCCTAAGGGTGAAATGAAGAAATTGTGGAACAAACTTTTCCATAAAATTCATCCCCTGATTTTAGAATGGCGACACCGGATCTCCAATAAAAAATTGTCACTTTTTTGAAAAATAGTCATAATTTCCCGTAAAATTTAAAAATGTGTCCAAACAGGGGATAATCAGATTGATCTGTCAAGACTTACGGGAAATATTCAGGAAAAGTCAAATAAATTGCTGACCTTTTAAAGAAAGTCTAGAAAGTCGGGAAAAAGTCGCTAAAACGAGAGATAAAAGTCGGAAAATATAAGGAAAAATTTGCTAAACTCGGGAAAATCGAACAGTCGCAGGAGAAGGTTACAAAATCAGACAAACTTGCGAAAATATCGACAAAGTTGGAAACGTTCGAAAAGCCGGAAACTTTCCAGAAAAAGAGGGCAGAAAAGTGAAGAAAAAGTATAAAAAATAAGAAGTTGACATTATGGTAACTAAGGAAAAATTCGGATAAATTTCGGGAAATATCAGAAAAATATCGCGAAAAATCAAATCAAATTTGGGCAAAGGCAATTTCTAAGAAAATTCCGATAAATTAGAGAAAATTGTGAAAAGTAGAGAAGTAGGGACTAATTATGGGTCTAAATTCTTATCGTTTTTACGCATTTTTTTAATCGCTTTCGACTGTTTCAACAAAAGACATAAGTTCTGCGGATAGACCTCCACTCCACAACTAGAAACTTGTGGCAAAATTCAAGTCAGATTATACTGCAAATTTCAATCGATATAAAATAGAGAAAAGTCGAAAAAAAATTCTGTAAAAAGTCTGGAAGATGTCGGAAAATGTAAGAGAAAATTTGGGAATGATAGGACAAGTTAGAAAATTATCATTTATTGGATTATTTTATAAATTTCGAAATGGAATCATCTCTAAAGGATGATCTAAATGATCTAACTATATACAAATTTTAAAGGGTTATGCGGAGGATATCGGTGTGCTCTGAGCCCTCCGCGCATTTGTCATGAAAACTCGAAATATTGGAAATAAAAATTATTTTCTTAAAATAATCATTAGAAACGATGTAGCAAATTTAGCTATGCCTTTACAAAATTTCAGGCTGCTAGGTGAATTTTTCAAAAATAGCCGCAAAAAAAGGACTGAAAAGTCAACGATTTTTGATGAAAATCGAAAATTTGAAAAGTTGTCTTTCTATTGACTACAATCATAGATTTGGCTCAGATCTATAATTTAAAATGATTTTTTGGTAATTAGGAATTAGGATGCATCAATTATGATGGGAATCAATATTAAAATCCTCACGTAAATTTCGTCGACCGAATTCTTAATTATTTATCTCAGAAACTTCTGAGCTAAGATATAGGAAAATGAATACGAATCGGATTGTAGATCCTTTAGCAGTATCTGTGTCAAGTTTGAGAACTCTAGCTGCAGAAATAAGGGAGTTCCTAATAGATTTGCAGCCCATGTCAAGAAGCCAGGATTTAATACAATTAAAAAATTATTTCTCCTAATAATCATTTACAGAGATATCCCGAAATTATTGCCAATCATTTGGGTTTATGTTAGGTATGCCTGCGCAAAATTTCAGGCTCCTAGTTGCATTTTTGAAAAATAGCCGAAAAAAAAGGACAGTGTGCCCATGTTTTTTGCCAAAAATCGAAAATTTGAAAAACTAACCTTTTCTCTATAACAATCATAGCGATTGCTCAGATATAGCATTTAAAAATGATTTCAGGTAATTAAGGCAACTCGATTATGGTCAATTTGGGTTACAGTATCAAAATCCGTATATAAATTTGAAATTTCCTTCACTCAATTTCCCAATTAAATGTCTCAACAACTTATGAGGAAAGGTGCAATCAAATGTATGTGGATGGAATTGTAGGTTCATCCAGAGTATATGTGACAAATTTCAGGGCTCTAGCTGCTGAAATTCCAGACATCCTAACATCTTTGTCAGGTAGATTCGACCTAATAATAAACAACTAATTTTTGTTCAGTTTTTGAATTTAAGGCTACCCGATTTTCTAGACATAGGTAACTGGGACGTTCCTCTTTGATTTAAAATTAAATTAAATTGGATACTTCGTTCTTGTCGATTTTTATTTGCCTCAAATTTCGCTAGGATTTTGAATTTGAGGCTAGAACTCAATTTTCTAAGAACGGAACCTGTCCATTTTATTGTTTATTTCGAAATTGGGGACGTTTGTCTATCATTTAAAATCAACTGCATTAAAATCGACTGGGGGAATCCAGAAATATGGATGTTCTTATGGGACATTCAAGGTTTTCTAGCTGGAATATTTTTTGGAAAGTAGGGAGTAATTTCCTCTTAATTTCTCAAAAACATCTAAAGAAAGGTAAAATAAAATGTATATAAATCGAATGGTATATCTTTCGAGAGATCTGTACTAAATTTCAGGACTCTAACTGCAAAAATACCAATTTTATTAGTTCAGAATCAATAGTGCGAAATTACAAATAATGTAAATGCAAGGAACGTTGAAGTCGGTCATTTGTAGAATCTATTATCTACGGATTTGCCTTATACATATACAGTATTAATTGCTTATAATTACTATTTGGATCTTGCTAAGTCCCAAATCCAAATTTTACTTAACACTTAGCGGATACTTAAAATTTTAGAAACTAATTCTACCCTTTTAAATCTTAAATTTAAATTCTTAAAGATAAATAACGGTCAAACATCATCAAATCAATTGAACGGTACCGATATACCATTCGTGACCATTGAAAATGGATCGCATCGTCCAAAAAATTATGGAACTGTTCAACCAACCCATCAAAAGCTGACCTACACCTGGTCAAACGTTGATGCATTTGGTGAAGCACCACAACATCAACAATCAACGATTTCAACGATCACGAACCGTTTCCGATCCGTTGTTGGCCGGAAAATTCCGATACCACGAAAGCATTTATTGAAAAATATCGCTGGCATAGCGTATCCGGGGGAGGTGTTAGCCGTTTTAGGTAGTTCGGGAGCTGGTAAGACAACGTTGTTGAATGCGTTGGCTTTTCGATCACCGCCAGGTGTTCAAATATCACCGGGATCGATACGGAAATTAAACGGTATCCAAATTGATACGAATGAATTGAGGGCGAGATGTGCGTATGTTCAACAGGATGATCTATTCATCGGAACGTTAACTGCAAAGGAACATTTAATTTTTCAGGTAATAAATTCGATTTAAGATTTATTTTCAACTTACGATTGATAAGTTTAATTTTAGGCAATACTGCGGATGGGACGAAAAATCACCTACCAACAAAAATTGAATAAAGTTGATGAGGTGATAATGGAATTATCCCTCGGTAAATGTAAAAATACCGTTATCGGTATACCGGGTCGCGTTAAAGGTCTATCCGGCGGCGAACGGAAACGGTTAGCATTCGCTTCCGAACTACTAACCGATCCATCATTGTTACTATGCGATGAGCCAACATCCGGTTTAGATTCATTTATGGCGCACAGTGTACTGCAAGTTTTAAAGAAATTGGCGGCTAAAGGAAAAACAATTATCATAACGATACATCAACCATCATCCGAATTGTTTAGCCTATTCGATCGATTGCTACTGATGGCCGAAGGACGAGTCGCTTTTCTCGGCACCACCACCGAAGCGACAACATTTTTCAATCAATTAAACTGTTCGTGTCCGACCAATTACAATCCCGCCGACTTCTACATTCAACTGTTAGCGATCGTGCCCGGTAAGGAGGCGGAATGTCGATCGGATATACGGAAAATTTGTGACACATTCGCTGAATCGGAATTGAATCGAATGGATGAGGAGTTTTGTGATCAGTTGGCTAAGGATTCGATTGGGTATTTGGAACCGATCGATGGATGTGATTATGATGGATATCGAGCTACTTACTGGCAACAATTATCGGCTATATTATGGAGATCGTGGTTAACCGTTCTGAAGGAACCGATGTTGGTTAAGATGAGATTTTTACAAACAATTGTAAGTCGGGAATTTAACAGAATGTCTGATATCGGAATTAAATCTTCTCGTTTTCATTTAGATGGTTTCCCTACTAATTGGAATCATATTTTTCGGACAGGTACTGAATCAGGACGGAGTCATGAATATTAATGGTGCATTGTTCCTATTTTTATCGAACATGACCTTTCAAAATGTGTTCGCTGTCATTAATGTAGGTTTAACTGTAATATTAACTGTCCCCAGAACGTTAATGATTTTTCATAGGTGTTCTGCAATGAGCTTCCGGTATTTTTACGAGAATCCCATAGCCGATTATACTGTACGAGCGCATATTTTATCGGTAAAACATTTGCCGAAATGCCACTATTTCTAGCTGTACCAATAATATTCACATCAATTGCGTATCCAATGGTTGGACTACAGGGTACCGCTTACCATTTCGGTATCGCCGTACTAACTGTAACGCTGGTCGCTAATGTAGCTGTATCATTCGGGTATTTTATATCATGCGTCAGTTCAACATTATCGATAGCCCTGTCAATAGCGCCAGCGTTAACAATCCCGTTCCTATTGTTTGGTGGGTTTTTCTTAAATACCGGATCGGTACCCTATTATTTCGTTTGGTTATCGTACATTTCATGGTTTCGGTACGGTAACGAAGCGTTACTAATCAATCAATGGGCGGAAGTTGGTGATGGGGAAATTGAATGTACAAGAGCGAATACTACCTGCCCGATATCGGGGCATGTCATTTTGGAAACGTTGAATTTTAAAGAGGTTGGTTTCGAAAATATGCTTTTCTTCCGTTATATTTAATTTAAATTATTTAATTTTACAGGATAATTTAACCATCGATTTATTGGCTTTAATTCTTTTAATAATCTCGTTGCGGACCCTAGCATTTGTAGCGTTATATTTACGAGCACGAAGTAAAGAATAGATTTCTAGATTAAAATATTAATAAATTGGTTTATTTTGTTAAAATACCGAACGGTTATCGGATGTTAACCGGGAAACCGTTATCCTTTTAAATTAAAATCGATTTTATTTAAATAAATTGTTATAATTATATGTAAAATAGATGTAAAAAAAAATAGTTCACCTCATTTCCTTTTAGAAACCACTAAGCAACGGTTTACGTCCCGGCCACGCTTCCTTAGCATATTTCTTTTTACGTGGCTCATCACTGGTCTCCATTGGTTGATCATCCATTTTATTAGGACCTAAAATCCAATTAAAATTAATTGATTGATTATTTAATAAATCCCCGACAATCATACCCTGAACATTTGTACCAGAATTAAATGATGAACCAGATTCTCGAACCGGTTGCACCATATCATTGATAAGTGTCACCTCGGGTGCTGGATTGGGTAACATTAAACCGAATTTTGCTGCTAAACTATTACCCGGCATCGATATATCCGAATCATGATTCGGGGGATATCGACCTGATGAATCATTCGTTGGCGGTAAATCGTGATACAGATGTGGCATAAAAGCGGTTGGATGGAAGTGTTTTGTATGCTGATGATCAGCGATCGTACCGATATTCGTTGTCATCGGTATCCCAATGATATTATTATCCGATTTGAATTTTTTCGTTGGCACAACCGTTGTTTGGATCAAATTACGAAAACGTCCGATAGCCGGATCAATATCTTCCGGATTGATAACAATCTCCTCCTCATTAAATGTTACCATTGTCCGTTTTCGTTTCCCTTTCGTCGATTTATTTTTAATCGAATCCTCGGTGATGCCTAACATCGATATACGTCGATTGTGGGCGGTATTGTATTCCGTTAGATTCTAAAATAAATCGGGATAACTCGATATTTTCTAAATAAAATATTTAAAAAAGATTTATACATCCAATTCCGTTTGACTTTCCGGTAAACCTAACAACGCCCCCTCAGCCGATTCATTCATCGGTATATCTTCCATGATATTCATCGAACGGGTACCGGCGTGGGGTCGTTCACGTAACGTATAGTAACGAGTTGAAGCACCGAAATGAAATGTGGTATTCGTATGTAGTTGGGTTGGTTTATGCGCTTCAATTCGTAGATTTCCAATGAACGTTCCGTGAGCTAAAATAACCGGTTTTAAGGGATCTAGGTTTTCTTAGGTTTCTTAATCAAAAGATTATACTTACTGCTTCCCAAATCTACCAAATAGGAAATGTTTAAGTTCTTGTGGTAGACTAGTGCCGCATGAACTCGGGAACATGAACCGTGATCGATACAAAAATCATTCAGTTGAGGATTCCGGCCAAATAGATAACATTTCTTTTCATCGATCATCAATTTTTGGATGAGTTTCTCATCTTTTGAGACGTCTAGATGATGACCGGTTGGTGATTTGCCAGCCCTACGAAGAATAATCGGATCAAATCGTCCACCCCGTTTCAAAGGATAATTTTTAATAATCAATTTTGACAGATTAACTTACCAACTGGGCACCTCGTAGTGATTAGCCATTCACTGAATTGTTCTATTTTCTTCCAGTAATTAAATAATTTACCAATCCGTACCGAAATTAATCCAGGAAATGCAAAAATTTCGAATCTAAAAAACAAAAAAATTTTATTTCCCAAAAAAGAGAGAAACGAAATAGAAATGAGAGAGCAGAGAGATTAATTTTGACGGTTACAAGTAACGAACAATCAATTTAACGGGGAACGTTCACTGATTATCCATTTAAATGTCACCCATCCCGCAATTTTTCGCTCATTTCGGGGGAAAAAAAATTGGGGGGGGGGGGGCGAAATCGAATCAAATAAATAATATGGCGTTTTCTGTGAGTTGAAAAAAAGTTTTTGTGTGCATCGGACATCGGACGGAAAAATATATAACGGAAAATATATATAATTAGAAATAATCGTATCGCTTCCACTTTACCATCCCCAAAACAATCGATTATCACCGTTTCGTAGAACAGTTAAAATATTGTTACCGGGATTGATTTTAAGACAGTTTTTCTATTGACAAAAAAAATAAATTTCCAATCGATAATTTTTCTGTGTGAAAAAAAAATAGGAAAAAAAAAGTGGCTACACAAATCGATCCGAGATTTCGTGTGAACGGTAAAATTTTCGACGGCGAAACGTTTTTTTTTTATGATAAATAGGTATGTGTGTATGTGAATTGTGTTTTGTTCCAATGTTCCAATAAATAATTAATGTAAAAAAAAATTATTATATAACAATTTCAATTTAATTCATTAATGGATAAAAAATAGTAAAACCAATCGTTTCACTACTGGTAGTGATGAGTGGACCCCCATAATCCCATCGTTTATTTTCTACCTTCTCAAATTCTGTGTGGCTGTGATTTCGTTCGATTCGAGTCGAGAAGAAAGGCGGATGTTTTTTTTTTTTTTTTAATTTTTCGCCGTATCTTTTTCGAATACACTGGGTGGATGGATCAATGGGTGCGATTTTATTAGTGCTGCTTGTTCCCCCAAAATTACGTTTTAACGTTTCCGTTTGTTTCGTTACGTTGCAGACGAAATAAAAATAAATCTCGAAGCAAAATTCTGCACGAGGATGTTTTAAAATTATTATATTGCGCACCTTACACATATACATTCACATACGTGAACCATGAATGACCCCCCAAAACACCTTTCCCCTCCCAAGAGGTGATCGTAATCGAAATGAAAAACAATTGTGTATATTAGGATGGACCATAAATAATGTCGTTTTTCTTAATTATTAACCCACAATAAAGCTACTCCGTGCGTTACAAATAATGAGCAATTTCGTCCGTTTGACTTATTTACATCATTTTGTTATTAAAATACAGGGTTATCAAATTAATGTAAACATCTGTATATTGTCATTTCATTTCTAATGATATGTCAAACATTTATTGATCCTTCAGGCTTCTTTGACAGTTCAAATATCGGTCGATTAATACTTAATTGAACGATGTAAATGGACTACATACTAGAGATGCAAAGTTTAGTTTAGTACGAGTACTCGGATCCGTTTAACTATAAGTACTCGTTACATTGTATTAGATCAATTTACACACGGTATTTTATATCGGTAGATAGAGTACTCGAATATGTGACCTTGGTATTTTCGTGGTAGTACATTTTATTTGGTACCGAGAACTCAAATATATAGAAAAAATAAACAAATGTTTGCCTTATGTACGCGAAGCT
>JANTOP010045102.1:0-10246 GCA_027564815.1 Symmerus nobilis | reverse complement strand
TGAAATTTATATGAAATTTTGGTGGCCAACCACTTATTCTAGTGGCCAATCATTGATTCCGCACCCTAGTTAGTATTTTTATTTTTCATACTTGATCATTACGCGATAACATTGCCGAATGATTCCTCACCAACCGATATTTGAATTCATACATTTAAGCTTTTTTTATATTTGTAAGATAAGCTTATTTTATGTAAGAGATTTATAATTTTTGTTTTTATTTGTTTTGTTCGGTTAACCGTTAAAAAAACTATGCTACCGATTTGCAGTATTGAACGCCAATTTAATTCACTAACTTGCATCCTTGTTTTGCTATTCATAATATTCAAGGTGGATTTTGACGACGAAATACCCGATTCATGTTCAGACAGTTGCGAGCAGGAGCCGGACGAACCGGATGATGAGGAGGAGGAAGAGGACGAGGACGACGAAGAAGAGGATGAAGATGATGATGAGGACGATGATGACGATGAAGAGGTGGAACATGAAAGCGCCGAAACGGATGGTGAGGATTTAGATGGGATCGATCAAGATGCTGATACGAAACGATTGGAAGCACTCTTTGAAGCTGCATCTAAAATTCAAGGTGGCATTGATGTTAAATGTAATTATTCGATAAAATATAGGGCAATAATTTGTTCGCGTTTAATTACTTTTTTTGTTTCATTTTATCAGCCACCGATAAAGTACCCGCCATACGAAATGCAACATTAGCATTAGATGAAGCGGCACAAGCATTGAATAGAATGCGACAGGAGAGCAATCCTAGAGAGAGAAAGTAAGTGTTGTTGTTGTTTTATGTGCAGGGACAGGACCTGGGTGGGTTTTTTTTGAATTTGTTTTCTTTTCTGTTTGCTCGGATTTTCGATTTTCATTTCTCCCATTTTTTTTCATTCCCTGTGTAACACAACAGACTTATTCACGGTTTACGTATATTATCCAGGTCACTGATTGATGCTTGTGCTGACAATGACGTGAACACGGTACGAAAATTGTTGGGCGATGGTAATAGTACTATAAATGAGGGTACCGATGACGGTGAATCATTATTATCGCTAGCTTGTTCGGCCGGTTATTTGGAATTAGCGCAGGTAATTTTTCTTTTGATTAATAAATAATTTTTTTTAAGTCTATTCATCCGGATTCCCTTGAAACGAAAAAAAACAGGTATTACTGGCCATGTCTGCCCAAGTTGAAGATCGTGGCCAAAAGAATGATTGTACCCCGTTGATGGAGGCCGCCTCGGCCGGACACGTTGAAATTATCCGGCTACTTATCAATCATCATGCCGATGTGAATGCACAATCGGCAAGCGGTAATACGCCATTAATGTATGCATGCGCTGGCGGGCATGTGGATGCTGTACGAGAATTATTAGGAAGCGGTGCAAATGTTGAAGACCATAATGAAAATGGACATACGCCGCTGATGGAGGCAGCATCTGCTGGCCATGTAGAAGTTGCAAAGGTAAATTTATAAGAAAGTTCTGTTTTTTTTAATACAATTTTATTCATATATTCTCGTTACAATTCGTTACGTCATGAAATTTCAAAATTTAAATTAGACAAAATAAGTTCCATTAGACTGTGTAGTTAGCTCCTGAATACTGCTACCATTTTGAGTGCAGTACCACCAGGTACCAATAGCACCATTGCCAGTGCACTACACTGCTCTAATCTGTTCACTTTCCAAAATTACTTAATTTATTGCAGTATATTAAGGGAGAGGAAGCAGTTACTGCGCTTCATAAGGTTTACATGCTAATCTTGTTATCTTTAGGTACACATAACTTCCGCCTCCTTTAACCTTTTGATTGAATTTTTTAATAACTTGTTTATCATATTATACTGTTTAATTTGATCGATTATTTTTTTTGTACATATTACGTTAAGCCTCGTTTTCACGGCGATAGTTTGTGTGATAGTACCTATCATGACGGCAACTGTCGTATAAATTATCGCCGTATAGATAACTTGATAGTCACTATTGCACTATCACAACATTACTATCTAGTTTGACTAGATAGTTGAGAGTATTATAGCGACAGACACAAATATTATTACGCCTACTGCCACGTGAAAACAGAAATTTCATTAGTATTTATCATTTTTTTTAATTTTTATTGAATTACTATCGCAGTCATCTCCTAGCGTGTACCCAGTACACTACAACTTTTGTTATCTTAACAAAATAATGATTTTCTATTGCCTCAGTTGTCGAGCAGTAACCGGATGGTAACGTAAAGGTTGTAAACCCAATGGCGGCCCACGTACTATGTATTAGTATATTACGGCGACTCCTGTATAGGTTAGGTTAGATTACAGCAGGCTGCGCGCAGTACGCCTACTGCGCTTCCGCGTGAGGCCAACATGGTCCATTGCGATGCCTGTGTACACGGTTATAACCCTAGATTTAACCTCAGAACTTACTGATCAGCAAACCAACCAGAACTTTTTACAAAGCTTAACAAACGTAGAGGGTCCACCTCCCCGACGTCGCCTAGTTCTCCAAAGAACCTACACCTCATGGTTAAGATCCGACGTCTCTGGAGTGCCGGACATTCGCAAAGGAGATACTTCACGCTTTCTGGTTCCTCCTCAGCCCGGCAGCTACGGCAGAAATCATTTACTAGTGCACCGTATCTGTTAGCTATGACGCCAATGATGTAGTGGCCGGTAACGACACCGGCCAATATTTTGATCGCTCTAATTAGCTTCAGGATGAAGGAGGTGTTTCTTTTGTGAAGTTCAAGCCACAGCTGCCTAGAGGTCACACAACTGTCCATGGTTTTCCATACTGTGTTGGTGAGATCAACGGATATGTCCATTAGCTTCTTAACAATTAGTCGCAGTGGAGTTTTTAACAGCCATGTCAGGTAGTTCTATGCTCATTGTTGAGCCCGCTCTACAGAGTTCATCTGCCTTTTCGTTACCCTAAGACTCCTGTATATGAGCAGGCAAAAAACATATACACACACCTGTTGTCAATTAACTTAAAATGGTCAATGACAACAGGTTAAGACCAGAGCTGGGAGTATGATCGAGTCGTGTCGAGTCGAGTCAATAAAAACACATAGTAAAAAAACTGCGCAGATAAAAATATGTATAAATTTTTATCAAGTCGAGTCGATACGACTCGATCATACTCCCAGCCCCGAGAAACTAATATAGGGTAGACCGGGGCACGTTGTCACACGGGGCACGTTGTCACAATGGCTCTATTGCGAAAAGTATTCACTATAGCGCACCGGTCATACATTATTTGTGTCTATGAATGCCAATTCTTTTTTATGTTCACTGCTCCGCGATCTGCACTGCTCTATTTACCAGAGATCGAGTTGAGCATTTTTTTGTATGATAAGTAAAATTTTGTTGGCTCAGTTTTCAAGTAATAGACACTGGCCGCATTTTTCAACACATTCATTTCATCATTTAAATGGTGTACTTTTACGAAACTAATGGCCTAGGAAACAATTTGAATATCTCAAACACAGCAGCCATGAGGCTATTGGAAGTGAAAAAATACCGTTGGGGCACGTTGTCACAAATTTCCCGGGGCACGTTGTCACAGCTGAAAACAATGAGTTACTTCAGTAGGTTTCGAAACAGCTGAAATATGATTCGAGGAATTATATGATTTTCGAATAAACCAACTAGCCGAAAGCGAACGGCAAAATCGGCCGAAAAGAAATGTAAAAAAAAAATATTGAGAATCTTCGGCTGACGACTTTAAATAATTTTATCTAATGTCAAATAAATGTTTTGAATAATTTTATCGGTAAAAATATCTAGAATATCAGTTGAATTTTTCTATCGTTTGCCGTATGTCTCGATTATGAGAAAATGTTTGAATTTCATGCCGTATTTTGCACAAAACACTTTTCTATGGACGATTGTACTTTCTTACATTGTAGCACGCCAGATTTAATTGACATTATTCTTTATTTGAGTTTAGATATCACGTTTCGAGCAATTAAATGTGGTGTGACAATATGCCCCGGTCTCGGGGCACGTTGTCATAAGTGACCTTTCCTTATAAATTGTTAACTAACAGCTATAGCGTTACGATTAAACCAAATCCGATACTATTCAATTGTAGCCAAGGGTTTACTCGAAACGTTGGTGTGCCACAGCCTTCTCAAATATTAAAGAAAAAAAATACAAAAATCTTGAGACCAAATGTGAGACCAACGTCCCCCGGTCTACCCTAATAACCAACCCTCATTGGTCAGCGTGATGAATTATTAGACCAACAACCCCTCAATGAAAAATCTTGGGGAAGGCCTATATTCAGCAGTGGACTTCAGCAGGCTGATGACATAGTAATACTATGTGCATTTCTGCAAAGAGTCTAGTTTTGTTAAGATTAAAAGTGTATAAGAAAAAATATAACTTGTATCAAATTCTCCTTCGATCAGATTATAGTGTACTAGTATTCATTCCTCTTCAAATAAATTTTATCCCGATTGATCTTTCTATTCGGAAGTTATGTACCTAAACATACAAAAACATGATTTTTCAGGAGAGCGGTTTAAACTTGCGCGTCCAGTTTTTTTTACTAGTGTAAAATATAGACAGAATTTTTTAAATTGTTTTTAACCCATTTAGACTCTTCGACATTATATGTTTTATAGCTTAAAATGTTCACAATTAGATGTATTTTACTAAAAAGTAAAGTAAAACCTGCGTCTTTACCCTCGATACTGAACTGATTACGTGGGTTTACTGTTCCAGCTTTGAATTCCTTCCTATAAAAAATTCTGCAGCAAATAATCTAATTAATATTGAAATTTCCTGGTTGTAGATCGATTTAGATATAGATCTACCTCTTTGATCTACATTTAATTAGTCGGAAAATTAGACTTATAATTTAATAGAATATTTATATGTTTTTCGAGAAAAATGATTAAACCCGAGATCTGAGCCTTTGAGTGAGCTTTTGTGATGTCGAGTGATGTAAATCGATTTACAAGATCTCCAGACAAAAGCTGAACAATCATTCGGGCAATGATACCAAATTGATCTTATCTGATTTCTATGATCAAAACATAGATTTTATTCTCATTTGGCTATGGTCTGCTATTCGATTTTTTGATGTTTGCAATAAACTATCTACAGATCTTATTGGATTATGGTGCCGGCATCAATACACACTCAAATGAATTCAAAGAGAGCGCTCTAACATTAGCCTGCTACAAGGGCCATTTGGATATGGTGCGATTTTTGTTAGATGCCGGTGCTGATCAAGAACATAAAACCGATGAAATGCATACTGCCCTAATGGAAGCATCAATGGATGGGCATGTTGAGGTCGCTCGACTTCTTCTGGATTCGGGCGCTCAAGTAAATATGCCAACCGATTCATTTGAATCTCCTCTCACATTGGCCGCTTGTGGTGGTCACGTCGATTTGGCAATGCTGCTAATCGAGCGTGGTGCCAATATTGAAGAGGTTAACGATGAAGGTTATACACCATTAATGGAAGCGGCTCGGGAGGGACATGAAGAAATGGTCGCTTTATTGTTAGCACAAGGTAACGTTTCGTGATTTTGTTTCGTGTTTTTATTCATTGCATCCTCTATTCATGTTATGTTGAAATTTTTTGTAGGTGCAAATATAAATGCGCAAACAGAAGAGACTCAAGAGACTGCCCTAACATTAGCTTGTTGCGGTGGGTTCCTAGAGGTGGCCGAATATCTTATGAAAAATGGTGCTGATATTGAATTAGGCGCATCAACACCATTGATGGAAACAGCACAAGAGGGTCACATTGAATTAGTAAAATTTTTGCTAGAAAATCGAGCCAATGTTCATGCTCAAACGCAAACGGGAGATACAGCATTAACATACGCTTGTGAAAATGGACATACCGATGTAGCGGAAGTTTTATTATACTACGGTGCCGAATTGGAACATGAATCAGAAGGTGGACGAACCCCTTTGATGAAGGCATGTCGCGCCGGCCACATTTGCACGATAAAATTCCTAATACTTAAAGGTGCCGATGTAAATCGTCAATCGACCAATAATGACCACACCCCATTATCGTTGGCTTGTGCCGGCGGACATCAACAAGTCGTTGAATTGCTGTTGAAGAAAAATGCCGATCCATTTCATAAGTTGAAAGATAACAGTACAATGTTGATTGAAGCATCTAAAGGTGGACATATTGGCGTTGTCGAAATGTTACTCGACTATCCGTTGTCGATTTTGCAATCGAATGAATATTTTGCGGCTGGTGCAGCTGCTCAACGACAACTGCAACAATTGGATTGTTTACGACAAACAAATCAACAGCATTTACAACAGCTGCAACAACAAATACCCCAGCAACCCGTACAGCAACCATTGGAAACGATGGACCCAGACATTCGATCAATTATTCAGACACCATTACAACAAATCATTCAATCACAAGAACAATATTTAGTAAATGCACCACCCGGTTTACGTGAAGTACCCGAAGCTGTTCGTGTATCAAATCAACAGATATTTCAACAACAACTTCACCAGAAGGATGGCGAGGAAGCGATTGCTACCCAATCCCTTACACTACCAAATTCTTCAAATCCATCTGATTTGACGGATATAAATTTATCGTCTGACGCAAATCTATTGCGGGCCAAGGAATCAATAATAACCAATCAAATGCGTTTAATTCAGGCACAAGGATTCAAAGATGGATTAGCACATGGTGGATTAAATCCGGCACAAATCGCATTTCTGGCAAACAATGCTCCATTTACCCAAGTTACCCCAACGAATTTAACATCTCCGATTCCGCCAGTAGCCGGTACCGCAGATTTACCACCAATGCCGATTGTTCAACCTGCTTCAATTGTTAAACAGCGAAGTTTGTTGCGACGAAATCGACCACAATCGGCCACAACTCCGGCACCATTTGAATTGAATATTAATGCTATGGATCAGCAGCAGCAGACCACCGTCGGTGGTCCATTGGTTGCCGATGGCGATGATTCTGATGTGAATCTAAAAATGTATGAGGCTATCGACAAACAGGTTAAAGAACGGCATCGGAAAATGTTGGACGGGTTTGAAATGGTACGTTATCTCCAGATATTTTCGAACGATAGTTTGATTACACGATTATTTTTTTTTAATTTACAGCAAATGAATCCATCAATAAAAAAAGAAAATATACAGTTAATGTGTGAGGGAAACAGTGGTACACCATCGAATATCGTTCCATCAGCTTTTGTCGATATTACATCTGCTCAAAGTAAGTACATATTATTTTTTATTCAATATTTGTGTCTAAGATATCTTTAAGAGAAATGTTGGGGCTCTGTCGATGATAAAAGCAGTGATTTTTTAAAAATAATTTTTATACGGCTTAAGTATGCAAATTTTTTTTTCGTTAGTTATGTATTATATGTGACCGTCCACAAGAACCCGCCTAGTATATAAATAGTAGAGGACAATTTTGCAATTTTCTGACATACTCTACGTGATTCTGCATACTTTCAAGTACCCGAAACCGTTCTTACTTTCGTTACCCGTCTTCTGGCACATTAGTTGGGTTCTCTCGTTGACGGTCACATATGTTATACCTTCTGATCAAAATTGAACCAGACTGTGCAAATAAAACAACAACGGTTAATTATTCTTTAATATTTATTTTATTCCCTTTAAAATAATCACCATCGGAGATGCCAACGTTTATTCCAATCTTCAAAACACTTTTGGTAGGCCGATTTCGGAAGGTCCTTCAACTCCCTCTGGGAATTCTATTTTATGAGTTCAGTTCAATAGTCTCAAAATTTTTTCCACGGAGCGTCCATTTGAGTTTGGGAAATAGAAAAAAGTCACACGGGGCCATATCTGGCGAATATACTGATATGGCCATAGAGATCATCTCGTCAACGACAGTTTTGCTATGTTCCTTTTGAAGACAATTCAGTAATTTTTACACAAGTCGCGATGCAACCTGTCGCATGCCTAAAACATCATGTAAAACGCCGTACGCGGATCCAGACGATATGTCAAGCTCGCCATCTATATCTCTTACGACACGACGTTTTGTGAGCACAATTTTATTTTCTTTTTCGACGTTTTTATCGTTTATTGATGTTGCTAGACGACTAGCGTGAGGCAAGTTGTCAACTGATGTACGGCCCTCTTTGAATAATTTGTACCATTCGAATATCTGCGTATGTGTTAGATCAGACTCCCCATAGGTTTTCTGCAACATTTTCAATACAAGAAATTCCGTTGGTAAAACACAATTTCAAACACTCTGCTCAACTTTTTTTCCATTATAAAGTTCGCAGAACAGACTCGAGGTCAACTTGTTTACAAAGCAATAACAAAGAAACTGCGTGACAGATCGCGCTAAAAATGCAAGTTCAGAAAAACATATTTTAGCTATATGTCAACCGCGGTTCGTTTAATTGATACAGTCCGGGTCAATTTTGAACAGAAGGTATATCATTCATTCGTCATTTGACCACCTTATTAATCCGATTTAATAAATTATATGCCTCTTTCGAATTTTACGCAAAATGCACAAGATCGAGTTCACTCGTTCTTTTAATAAAGAGAGAATTCGTAGTGAGTTAGCTTTGGACAACAAAATATCGCTTTATTAACTAGAATTTGTCGAAAACAATTAGTTGAAAAGAATTTTTCATTTACAATTTATCGAATTGACATCCCATTTTCTTTTTTAGAAAAATTGTCTTAGGCCTATACTTTGCGTTCTTATAAATAGTAAACCAATCAATTAATTGTATATACTCACTTACTCTGTGCGGTAATTTTCGATAAATTCATATTTTATGAAATCTACTAGCTTAACAGTTTTAAATCTTATAGACAAATGATATTTATAAATGACAAAAACCAAACATAAATACTAAAACACTTATAATTTCTAAGTAAATCTAATTTTTAATTTCCAATATTGATATAAATTAGCCACATTGTAAAATTATTGATTATAATACCCGGGTTATCTAATTAGAAAACGCGGTATTTCTCATTGAAATAAACATTTCAATTATTAGTATCCAGGGTATACTAATTAGACCAATTTTTCAATTAACGTAGTTAGAGTATACTACTAATTGGAAAATGTCCTTTATATCTTCATATTTAGGCGGCTTATTCTATTCCTATTAAAATTAGGAGTCTATATTGAATACATTTACTTCATGATACAAATAATATCAATTACCTTCGCAACTGTACAATTTTGTCCGAATGGATGAAGACCGTAAATTATACCTACTTCTTCAATCACATATTGTATTTCATCTGTTCTGTACTAAGGTCTTAATAATATTTTAAACAGTTTCTGACATAATGATTCCAACATTTGCATGACGGCCGTGATAGCGGTGACAAACATTTTTGGAACGTTTTTTCTTGTGGTTGTTAACATTTTAAAATAATAAAGTGAGTGCAAAGATGATTTGAATCAGCGATATGTAAAAATTTTGATTGATTTTGTAAGAAATCACGAAGCTTTATATAATGTGACGAGTAAAGAGTATAAAAAAGTCCAATTATGTTCTGTTTTATGTAATTCAGTACATATTCAAACAATACTGGCGTTAATCGAAATTATTACATGAATTTTTCATCATTGCAGTACAGATAGCGAATTAAAATTGAAATGCAGTCTGTGTAGTACGATATTTAAACATATCGCTCTCCAAATGATGGTTTTCGTCTACCAATGACTCTTCATCTTCCAAATATACTAATTATGCTATGCCTAGATCGTCCATTCTCCACCATTACAGTGTCAATATGCTTCTAAGTTGACATTTATGGTAAAGTGTCACGACATAATACGGCCATAGTTTTACCTAGGCAATTCAATTGATAATTTACACTGCTACATTCCTTAACATCGAGCAACCTAAGCATTATGTTGAATATGAATATGGCGAGAAATTTCAAATAATTTGACACACAAAATGGTATTCATAATTTTAAATTTTAAAAATTCAAAATACTAGGGTAACACTGATAGTCTTGAGCCTAAAATAGAAAACGAATTATCTATTTAGATTTTTTTCTATTTTCTGTTTTTTGAAATATTCTCCATTATTTCAATGCATTTTTCCATTTTTGGCATTTTCCAACTATTGGAAAACCATTGGAAGGCTCACTGTACCGCAATGCGGGCGGTGAGACAGACTTGCCGAAATAAAATCAAGACAAGGTCTCCAAACGATTAATAACAGAACCATTTGATATAAAATGACATGGGTAAAATC
>JANTOP010045091.1:0-10247 GCA_027564815.1 Symmerus nobilis | reverse complement strand
TTCGCCCGACAATATTGAATATGCGCAGACGCGTATTCTCAATAAAAAAGAAGACGCAAATTCTCATTAAAAAATAATGAATTAAAAAATAATTAATATTCATATTATGTACATATTTTATGCACGGATAATCCGCACCCGGATAATCGAGAGTACACTGTATTTGAATTTAATTAATAAATTTCAATCTGGAGAAGGTGTCCCAATATGTCTGTCTTACTTCACAATTGCATTGATTCTGATTATAGCAAAAACTTTGTCTCTATTTTGTTATTGCTTGACTTTTCAAAAGTGTTTGATACAGCACATCGTGATTTGCTTCATCACTACATCATTTGCTGATTGAAGTTAAGCTCGATACTCAACTTCTCAACGGCAGCTGCTAAATTAATAGCCAGCTATCTGTTATTCAGCTATTCAGCAGAATATTTATTTCTTTTGACAGCTTACATAATAATTTGCTGTCCATTAATTGAAACTAAGGTGATGGTGCAAACGGTATCCCTACAATTATATTGAGAAATTGTGCTGACCACTTTGCAATTCCTTTGTTTAATTGTTCAATTTATCCATCCAGATGGAAAACCTCGCATTTGGCTATATATAAGTCTGGTCTTCGTAAATAAGTTAAAAACTACAGGGGCATCTCAATTCATTCTTGTCTGAGAAGAGCTTGCAGAAGCTTCCAAAAGCTTATCCAAAGTTGGTAATTAAAATATTATTTTATTCATTATCAAATCTATTTTATCTCTCCATTAGTAAATTTAAATGAAATAGTAAACTTTCGTTTAAAAGCTCTGTGGAAAATTAAAATCTCTACAAAAGCCTGAATTAAATTATTTGCCCTTGTTTGCCCTTTCTTGAAAATTTCATTCGATCGACCCTGAAATTTTGCATCAATTTATATTTTCAATGAGGTTTTGAGGTTTTTAAGCATTTTTTTTTTTGGGAAAATTTGAAATTTCGTCAAAGGATCGATATCTGGATATACAATAGATTTTAAAACGGTAAATCTGAAGTTCGAAATTTAAAGCTTTTTTTGACCTTACAATGAATGAGACAGTTTTTTGCGAATATCTAAAATTTTCTCTAAATTTAATGAATCGAAAAAATGTGATTCCAGATTATATAAAATGAACAATTTAATTTTAAGCTTTCAATGAGCTTTCGAGATTTCTAGCTTTATTCTTGAATTTTCGTTAAAGAGATTATTAGAATTATCTGGATGGAAAATAGATTTATAGACGAAAAAAATTAAATTTGAAACTTAGAGCTTTCATTTCGCTCTTAATAGCGTTCTGGGAAAATTCCATATTTCATTGAAATTTACTGAATGGGATAAAAATTTCGATTAAAAATGATATAAAAGACAGTTTAATTTAAAACTTTCAGCTGGCTTTCGAGATTTTGAATAAATTTTTTGGAGAAAATTTGAAATTACGTTAAAGGATCGTTATCTGGAAAAAAAATTAATATGTAAAAATAAAGTTCTGAAAAAAATGCTTTCTGGGAGCTTTTAAGTTTAGTTTTGATATTTTTGAAATTTTTCAAAAATCATAATATGGTTTCTTATTTGTGGTGTCACCTCGCGGCAAGTGTCGAGACTTTTCACCCCATATTATAAATACAGCGTTTCAATAAAAAAATATACCCCAAATATTCCGACTGTAGGCTATATAGAGTGGGTCGAGCATGTGATTGTCTACTTTACCGTAACATCCAAAACGAAAGGTAATTTAAACGCGTGGTTTACAGGTTTGCGATCGCCGATTTTGATATAAAAACAATACCAAACAAATGCCAATAAGAACTCATCAAAACAAATTGTACAATGTACATGTACACCTTTCATCAATAACAATTTTTGATGCTTCTCAAATATTGATAAAATCAATATTGACTATCATATCCTTATAAATCATTGATAATTTCCACTACATAAAAATATGAACTACCTGATTGAAAAAAAAAATACGCACATACCTATCATTTATAAAAGGCCAGCCAATTAGAGAAATGAAGGACGATTCGAATGTGTTCTATTATAAATAAACACTCATTTAATTCATATGTAATAATCAATAATAAGAAATTAAAAAAATATATTGCAACTTACATACAAGTGCACCTGAATCAAGCGTTATTTATTATAAAATGCCAAGGAATAAAAACGAGTTTATGGAAACATGATACAACTATTGCCATGCTTAACAGATTAGCGGTTACATAATTAAAATGTAACGTTCTCAAGTGATAAATATTATACATTCGAAGTAAGTTAAATAAACTTGTATCGGATAGAGAAGATAGTACGTTTTAATATTTCCGTTTAATATTTTATTTTCCCTATCAAAGCTGTAACATTGACAATGAATTTTAACAATATTAAATGTCATTTTTATTATAAGAATGTGTTGAAGAAATTATATAATACAACTCTACTCGTAAGTATATACATAGGTAAAAATATAAACTGCAATTTACCTGGCTGAATGTATACCGTAACTACGATTATATTAGTGTAATAATCTCAATCTTAATTAATATTTAAATAAATACAGATTTTTAGTTATTCATGAATTTATCGTAAATTTCCTAATGGAATTCTAAATTTTCTTAAATTTAGTCTCGGCTTTTAAAATGACTGCAATTATAATTTGGAATAGAATTATAATAATTCATCACAAATCTTTGCTTTCATATCACGCGTGGTATCTTTAAAGAATTTCAATTGCGAAACATAAGAAATTGGATTTAGTTATAAAGCGAGAAATGTCAATGACTAATAAATTTTCTTTTATAAATATTCCCCAGTCAAAAGTATCGATATCACAGATAAAAACTATTTTTAATAGAATTTAGTTTTATGGTTTTTTAATTTAAATAAGTGAATTTTAAAATATTGACCACCGAAATATAGTATACTTGTCCTTATAGGCAAACCGGGATGTCAGCAAATTCACATCCTTTAATAGATGTTATGAATAATTTAAATTGAAAATTTATACAAAATACAAAATATCTGAAAATTTCATAATGATAAAAAACTGCTTAAAAAATTTCATTAAAATCTGAAGGTTTCAAAAACGTCCCGTAATTTAAAAATGTTATTGGCATTATCTGTCTAGTATAATTTTTCTATTTCTATAATATTTTCCAATTTCTCCAACAATTTTCAATTTTAAATAATTTTACAATTTCTTATAAGTTTTTCGGATCTTTATTATTTTCGGATTTCCTTATTTTCAAAACACTTAACGTCTCAATTATTTATGATATCAACCGATAATAATGAGGTATCTCGTAAAACGATCAACATAATTATAGAATGATTTATCGTCAGGCGCAGGCATTTGATGTGCTAAATTAGTTATCTTTAATTCAACGTATCGTCATTAGCAAATTTAATGCGAGTTGTACCAGTAGAAAGCTCATAAAAATCACCAAATTTTTAATGTTTATCAATTGTCATTAATTTCGCCAATTTGTATCAAATTCTGAAAAATTTCCAAACTTTATTAAAATTCCCGAATTTTATTTTTCATAAGATTTCATAATTCGCAGGAATGTTAGATGGGTAGGCATCTTTACGTGGAGATTAAGCTTTTAATCTCTTGCGGAGCTTTTGTAGGAAAATTAAAATTAAAATTTAATTATTTGAGTAAAAATTGCATTTCAGTACGCGTGAAATCATATTCAAAATCTAAAACTTTAACTGAACCCTTAAACTAATGGGCAGCTTTTGTGAGAACATTTTGTGCCCCATTATACATTTAAATTATTGGAATGGAATATAGGTGTCAAACTGAATAAAATAATGTCCCAAACCCAAAGCATTGTTTTAATTGTTCGGATAAAAATTATATTTCAGAATTTATAAAATTTTATTCAAAACTTAAAGCTATCGCTGAGCTTGTAAGTTTATGTGGAACTTTTGTCAGACACTTTTTGTGTTCCATTGCAGTTAAATTATTTGGATTGAAAATAGGTCTCAATACGAATAAAATAATGTCCCAAACCAAAGCATTCTTGAAGCTTTTAAGCTTTGGTCGAGCTTTTGTAGGAAAATTTCAAATTTAAATAAAATTTAACTATTCAGATAAAAATTAGTTTTGAAATCGTATGAAATTTTATTTAAACTCTAAAGCTTCACTGGGCTCTTAAATTGATTCGGAGCTTGAAAGGTGCCGTCGTAACATTTTTAAGTTTCGTTCTTAGTTAAATTATTTGAAAGTATTGAAAATTACATGAACCTACAACCTTCAACCTATAAGCTTTTTAACCAAAATTAATTTATGAATGAAATAGTTTGTGTCTATTATTAGTTGCCACCCCAACCCCACCCCCCTAAAATATCTTGCCTTCCCCCCTCCAAGAATTTCTTGAATTAGTGCCACTTCCTACAAACTAGATTCGTTTGCTTGGTTCAAACCCGTTTCCACGATTTGCTTTATTCGGATTCCTCTTCAAAAATTTCGTACTGAAGAAAATATTCCAAAAGCAAATTTACATTCATAAAAATATCACAAATTTTCATTTTCAATTTTCTTCTTTCCTGTCGTAATTTCAAAATTAATCTCTTTTTTGCAGCTCTACCCTTTCTATAAGTCACAATGTACACCAAAGGAAATGCGGGAATATTTTATAAGTATAGTCTGGACGTCAACGTTGATACTGTACTTTTTTGCTTTATTATCTATTCTTAGAATCTGATTTATTGACAAATTATTGTTGTATTTTTAATGCAAATAAATCGAATTTTTTATGCATCTTCCATCTGGGCAATATAGTACGTTGGCATAATTACAGAGTGAGTTTAGAATTTCCATTCAATTTAAAAATTCGTTATGTTCAAAAAGCAATAAAATATTAAAATCTAATGAATATTGATTGTTTTAATTTTGAAAATTTATATTTTAGAAAAGAATGAATAATTAAGGAAACAATGACGTAAGTCTTAAAGTAATGATAAACTTTTACTTAGGCAATAAAACCAAAAAGATAATTATTTTTAAAACTGAAAATTTCCATTAAGAATTACGGTTCGTGCGTTAATATTATATATTAATATTAATATTTCTAATTGTATAAATAATGGTTGGCTCTACAACCGGTAATCGCCAAACATACCAATCCGCAAACAAAGCCAAACTAACCGAAAGTTCACATTTTTCTCTGTGATGTGATTGACGCTACGCATTTTTGAATAAGAAAACAATTATTTTATTCTAATTATAATCTACTAATTATTATAGATTCCGAAAAAATCCTTATTTTTAATTTTACGGTGTAAAATAAACACGATTGAGAAGTGATTTGAATCAGCGCAATTATATCAATTTATCATTTGAAAATTTATTCCGCGAAGTAAAATTTTGTATACAGATTATCAAACTGATAATTTTAATAGATGGGCATCTTCCAACCACATTGTACTTGTATAGTACAACACAAATAAATCGATCTAAGAAATTTATCAATTTGCGTAGACAACTAAGAAATTTGCATATCGTTTTTTTTTGTTTATTGATTGATGTTCATTGCAAGATACCTTTATGTGGTGGGTGATCACCATGATATCTAATATTTCAATTTTACCAGTGATGAGCTTAAATGTTTTTCTCGACAACACCTTTTAGTTATATGTACGCGTCATTGTATTAGGTTGTCTCATTATATTTCGATAGTTACATATAATCTTTCAAAGGATTGTGAAAGTACGACTTCAAACAATTGCTTAGAAAGATATTTTTATTACAATTAATTATCTAATTGGTGCTTAAATTAAATTACAATTAATTATCTAATTATGCTTTCAAAAATGAAGTGTTCCAACAATTTTGAGACACCCTAATGATAAATTAAGATACATTCGTAATGAGGCGATCACAGCCAAAACAGGACATAATGTAAATTATTAGAAGAGTATCTTACTATAAGTTGAATATTATTTTAAATTCAAAATTTAAATACAAATATTTATGGTTTAAGAGCCTGTTTTGTTGGCGATAGCCGCAATTATAATTAATAGTCGTAAACAATTAAAAAATTAACTGACACAAAGAGAAACAAAAAAATTGCTAGTGCACCCAGATACAATTGCTTTCACCTCCATAACTTGCAAAAAGTAGCCATGTTGTGCTGTGCTTAAAATATTTGCTTGCTACTTTCATTATATCTTTACTGTAAGATAACCAGATATATTTTACATCGTACTCTCTCTATACGATGATCTCCCATATTATGGTAGACAATTAGCCATCGTTTTATTTTGGTTCTATCTGTATTAAAATAACTACAAATAAATGGAGTTCTCCAGAGTGAAATCTTATGAATTTTAACGCTAATTATTAAGTGTGGTTTCATAGAATTTAATTTATATCGGTAAGCGCTCCTCACGAAATGCCGTATTGTTCTTATTGATGTGTTGCATTCTGTAATTATTTCCACCATTTATATGATCTTAATTGACTCCATACCAGCGGCGTGCAGTCAACATCTCCATAAGGTGTATATGACCCCTAAATAAAATGTTAGAGCCATTATTCAAAAGAACATTACTCAGTTCTATTACTAGAGTGCATGCAGCAAATTTTCTTCGGCCTGAAATTAATGTAAAATTGTCCAAGGATGCTTTGACAGTTAGGTAAGAATACAAAAATTTAATATTTCGGAAAATTTGAAATTTATCAAAGAAAAATCAAAAATTTGTAGAGGCTCCAACCGAGAAATTTGAATATCGGACATTGCGACATTTGATTCGGATTTTCTGATCATTTTCTTTAGATTCAAAAAAATGTAATGATGCAGGAAGTTCAGGAAAACTACAAAAATATCAAAACTAAACTTATCCTACAAGAGCTCTGCAAAAACTTAAAAGCTCCCAGAAAGCTTTATTTTCCGAACTGTATTTATTACGATTAAAATCGAATTTTTATTCGAATCATTAAATTTGAATGAAATATGACATTTTTTCAGAAAGCTTATCCAAACTATTAAAAGCGCAATTAAAGCTCCAAGTTTCGAACTTAATTTTTAACGTTTAAAAATCTATTTTCTCTCCAGATATCGATCCTTTGACGAAATTTCAAATGTTCGCAAATTGCTTCAAAAAAACTCGAAAGCTCATTGAAAGCATATTTATACAGAATTTCAGGCCGATCGATGAATTTTTCGAATAGGGGCAAGGACTATGAATGCCTTTAATTAAATTCAATTCATTAAAGCTTTCGTAGAGATTTTGATTACCCACGGAGCATTTTAACGAAAGTTTCCGATTTCATCTAAGTTTTAGTATTAGGAGATTAAATAGATTTGATAAGGAATAAAATTATATTTTAATTAAAAGCTTTTGATAAACTTTTAAAATTCCTTAAAGGTCTTTCCAGACAATTTTAAATTTCAGTGACGTTAAATTATTTGGATAGAAAATAGATTTTAAAACGTATAAATTTAAAATCGAAATGAAAAAATTCTTTCCAGTTTCTAATTTTCTCATTCTTAATTTAATTATTGGGAGAAAAATTAGATTCCACACTGCCTAAAATCATATTTTAGTTAAAATTTTTCAATGAGCTTCTGGAATTGTCTTAAAACTTTCTGCGCATTAGACTGACTGCATTTTCAACATTTTCAATTAGTTCGTAAATTTTTGTTTGGCGAAATTTGTTTTGAAGAGACTTAATTGAATAATTTAAAATCTAAAGTTGAAGTTTTGACTATTTAGTGGGTGCGATTTAAATTAAATACACAATTATATGTAAATTAAGCAAATTAAGCTTTTCACGCAAAAGTGGTCCACTATTAAAATAAAGATGAGCAAATTACTTACAATTTATATTCTTATAATTTTTTGGTACGACATATGAGTTCCGTGCAAAGGGGCGTTGAAAAACGAGTGAAAATGATTCTAATTATGAAATTGATCGAATTTTTGCTGTAAAAATTTATGCATTGACATTTTTTATTTGACAAATACATTAAATACGAATACATACTGTAAGTAAAAATGTTGATGTAAAGAAATCGTTTTACGAAATCGTATTGAAAAGTTGTGTTTTTTAACGCCGACAGTAATTTGAAATTGTTCTTACTCAAATAGCCCGGTTTCTTTGTCAATCAGATTGGTTTCGTTCAGTTTTGAATCTGCCTCCCTCATATATTTTTATCAAAAATAATAATACATTTTCCTCACGTTTTCATCCCACGTAACGTCATAAAAAATTAAGTGGTAAAAGTTCTATATTTAGTTGGATTCACTTTCGATTTTCTTTCGCACAAAATTAATATATTCTCAGAATTTAATTTTGGTGTATATATAAAACAAACCTAATTAAATGGACATGTGAAATATATAGTACAAAAACCGGAAATAGACTCTTTCATCAGATAGGTACGATGTCATAGTCTGAGCCATTACAGAATTATACTATATTAAATGTTCCTCAAGAAATGACTACCCGTGGCGGAGAAAATCTATATTGAATCTTTTATCGTAGGCTTCATTTTCTATAACATTTTATTTACCAACATTTCTTCCAATGGACGTTAAATTGAATTCAATCACATCCTAAAACGTGTAGAAGTTTTAATAATATAGAAAGAAGTAATATCTTGATCCGAGAATGAAGATATTTTTATCTATTTTTTTTTTGTTTATATACAGAAATATATCTGGTTCCCTAATTCTTAGAACTATTTGCTTATTATAATTTGAATTAAAAAAAATCCCATAAATAAATAAATAAATTAATCATAAATTAGAATTTGTAGAATATTTTATTAAGATTTTGAATTTTTTTTAAATAAGTCTAAACACACTAAAATGCAATAATAATTATTTATTTAAATTTACGAATATTTACCTCTTTTTGCATAATTTAAGAATCAAAATATTTGCCTTAAATTGTGTACACTTCTCAAAAATCCAAAAATTAATTAAAACCAAATATTTTTAATTAAAAATTAATTTAGTGTGTAGGAGATGTGTGATGTATGCTGATGAAACCAATCTAATTGCATGCAATAGGTAAATTATCGTTTCAGCGTTAAGTAACTAATTAACGTATAACATTTTATGATATGAATTAACTATAATTATTATATTTTTACGCCATTTATTGTTTCTATTTTATTTCTAATTAAAAATAAAATTTCACAATATTCATTCCTTAAGAACCGCACATTCTTATTTTATATGAGTAAACAAACGTAAACATTTTCTTTCATTTTTTTCGTACAAATATTTTCAAAGAGTTAAGGTACCGCCAGCACATTTCCGTTGTTTGGATTAATATCAAATATAAAATTGGTATTAACTTTTAATAATCTTATTCAAGAAATTACACCAGTCGCGATCACAAAACGACAAGCGTCGATCATCACAAATCCACAACTAATAAATAACAGAATTTGTATGAACCTTAGAAGCTCCCCCAAAGCGATTTCATGAGGTGAAACCGACTCTCCCAACAATGTAAAAAAATAGCATACAACTTATACAATACATATGGTTAGCCGATGCTGATATATCGGCAGATTTTTAAATGAATTTGTATACAAAACATTACCATAATGCATAATACATTACGTAGTATTAGGCGTTCAGTGATAAAACGGTCTATTTTAGTTATTTAGTCTCTTAGTCAGACGTTTTCACAACCTTAAACGCGATCTGTCGCTAGGGTACCATTTTTCTCCACTTAAGGGCGGACATCTCTTTTCAGCGTCCAAAACAAGGGTATTTATTATGATGATTTTTTTTTAGAAGAACCGTATTACTGTAACAAAAACTTCTTTGTTATGTTAATTGGCTTCTTAGTGCATTTTAAAATTTTTGATTAAAAATAGATCCCATAGAGGATCACTAAATAAAATACAAATGTATGTAAGTAATTTTCCCATTTTTTAACATTATTAATTAATAATAAATTCCAATTTTTATGGAAAAAAAATTTACTCGCCTCTTCGAGGAGGGAGATAAATATCTACAGATATCAGGAAAAATATTCAAAGTGATTCATAAATTATATGCAGGGAAACCAAGTCGTCCGATTAAATCCCATTGAAACGGGATCCAAGTCGCTAGTGACTTTAGATGAAATCGTTTTCACCTAATATAAAATATTTTCAGATATAAGCCTTAACCCTAATAGCACACAATATCTATACAACATCGCAAAATGTCGTAAAAACGTAAAAAAATAATATTATGTCTAAAATACATTGTCACAATATAGTGGTACTGA
>JANTOP010045080.1:0-10248 GCA_027564815.1 Symmerus nobilis | reverse complement strand
GGAGGGGGGGGGGGGATCTTAACAGAATATCATTTTGATCATCCCCTATTTGGATACGTTTTAAATTTTCCGGGTAATTATGACAATTTTATAAATGATTATCAATTTTTCATAGGACACCTTTCTCGACCCCCCTTAAATCGGGGGATGAGTTTTTAGGAAAAGTTTGTTCCACAATTTCGTCCATTGGCTCTTGGATATATTTCTATATAACCAGGTTTTTCCGATTTTCAGGGAAAATTGTCGGGAAATTTAAGTTCTTCACAAGATAGTCAGAAAAATTGTATAAAATCGAAGCTTCGCTTCGAGTCTTTGATATTTTTTGAAAAAAAAATTCTTAATAAAAACTCGAAATTCTTACGAAGATTTCGATTAAAAATTGATGAATTTTATTGAATTTTGTACATGCCGAATTTTAAGAGGATTTTAAACATATAGAGTTGGTAGGTGACCCCCTAATCTTAAACTATTGATAAATCATGGAGGTCATCCCCTATTTGAATTCGTATAGAAAAGTCGTAATATTAAATTATCGGGAAAATTGTAACAATTTCCCTGAAAACAACCGATTTTGCTGCTATTTCGTTTTATATCAAACCCCCCTAAAGTCAGGGGTTGATTTCTTTAAAAGAAATTTGTTCTACTATTTCCTCATTGACTCCTTAAATTTAATTTCCCATAATCACATTTTCCGATCCATCCGATCAATAAAATTCTGTGAAATTCGGAATTTCACAAGCGACAAACCAAATTTCAGATAGCAAGCAACCAAGCAGAGGTACCAAAATTCAATGAAACTAATAAAGTTTAATTTTCAATAAATATTGATGAAAATTTGAAATTTCATGAAAGGACCGATATCTGAACAGAAAATAGATTTTTAAACGTAAAAAATTTAGAACTTTCTTCTTCTTCTTCTTAAATTTCGAAACTTAGAGCTTTCTTCGAGCTTACAATGGAATTAGAAAGCTTTTAGCGAAAGTCTCATATTTTATCTAAATTTAATGAATCAAATAAAAATTAGATTTCAAATTATATAAAATAACATTTTCAGATTTTTGAAGCTTTATTTTGGCAAAATTTGAAATTTTGTTAAAGGATCGTTATTTAGATAGAAAATAGATTTAAAAACGTAAGAAATAAGTTCGGAAAATAAAGCTTTCTGGGAGCTTTAAAGTTTTAGCAGAGCTTTTGTACGAAAAGTTTGATTTTGATATTTTTGTATTTTTTGTCAATTAATTTATAAACTTTCCTCATCATTACATTTTTTTGGATCCGAAGAAAATTTTTGGGAAATCCGGATCAAATGTCGCCATGTCCGATATTCAAATTTCTCGGTGCGATCTGTTACGGAATTTTTGATTTTTTTTAGATAAATTTCAAATTTTCCGAAATATTTCATTTTTGTATTTTTACATTACTGTCAAAGCAACTTTATGCATTTTTACATTTTTTCCCGGACGAATAAGAAAAAATTCAAAAAATTCTCCAGAATTTATTAAGATGTTGACCGTAATTCGGAGATTTTTTCTTTTCAAAATATCAGTTTAATCAAAATTTACACAATTTTGCTAATTGGCTAAATTCAAAATTAATATCAGAGTATTTAGATACGAACAAGCTCAATATCTGAATTAAAAATGTTGTCAAGAAAAATTTGCCTAAATTTGCCTGAATTTTTAATAAAAAATTATTTGCTTAATTAAAAAAGAAATTTTGTCCGGGAATCGTTAAATCTAAATCAAGCAAATTACAGAATAAAATTATATTTTGAGAAAACTTCTGAGAAAAGTAGATACAAAATTCAAAAATCAATCGAATTAGATAAGATATACAGTTTTGACCGCAATCAAATTTAGATATTTTTTTATCGAATTTTTCGGCCGTTAAGTAAACGTGCTACAAACTCTTATGTTAAGCCTTCTCCTTCTCAAAAACACCCCCACTCTTTAGCACCATATAATTTCTAATGAGAAATAGACTGCCAGTAAAATGGACTTGGTCCACCAGTTTTTATTTCTCAGTAAAAATATGTAATTTATCATCAGTATAACCTGTTGATTTTTACCAGTAAAACTCTTTAGTTACTACTAATCAAATTTAGTTAAATTTTACCAGTTAGAACTAGTTCATTTTTCCATCCAAAACCACTGATTTCTTTCGATTATTTTTACCAGTAAAAATTTTGATAATTTATACCAATAGATTACTAGTTGATTTTCACCAGTAACGACACGTTGATTTTAACTATTAAAAACTCTTTAATTTTTACCACCACAAAATCGGGTTTTTACAGGAAAAAACTCTATAATTTTTACCAGTGAAATAAGTTGATTTTTACCACCAAAAACCACTGATTATTTCCGATTAATTTTACCAGTAAAAATTTTCACCAGCTAATTTTCACCAATAACAAATCTGTAATTATTACCAGTAAAAACCCTGTTAATTGTTACCAGTAAAAACTCTGTTAATTTTTATATCAATAAAGACTCGTTGAAATTTACCAGTAAGAATTTTTTAATTTTTACTATCCAAAACCACTGTTTTTTCCTATTGTTTTTATCAGTTTTTTCCCGATTCTTTTAACCAGTAAAAAATTAATAGGATTTTTACTAGTAAATAGAATCTGAATTCTCGCTAGTTTTTACTAATAATGACCAGTTGACTTTAACCAGTAAGTTAGTTACTTTTTGATTTTTACTACTAAAAACTTTTGTTTTTTCTTTCATTTTTACCAGTAAAAACTTTGTTAGATTTTATCAGTTAAAGCTCGTCGATTTTTACCAGTAAAAATTCATTGATTTTCTCCAGTAAAACCCCATTTATGTTTAGCATTAAAAACGTATAGATTTTAACGAGTAAGCCAATAGATTTTTCCCAGTAAAAACCGTTTATTATTGCAGTTTATTATTAGTAAAAATCAGTTCATCAATATCTTTTTTCAAATAATAATCAACTGCTTTGTAGTAGTAAAAATCAAATATCTTTTACTAAAAAAAAATAGTTTACTTTTACCAGCAATTTTATCTCTAAAAAATCATTCGATTCCTAGAAAATATACTTTGACGTATTTTGGTGCTACCTATTAAAAATAGGAAAAATTAGTGGAAGTTCTAAAATTTGAAAAAATCAATCATTTGATGATCAGTTTACAAGAAATCGACCAAAAAAAAATGTCGATTTAAAGGGAAATATTTATAATTTTCCAGAAAAATTTATATTTTGAAATTTCGATATGGATTCCTTTACCGGGTAATCTAATCGATTTAATTATATATAAATATTAAGGGGTCCTCCCACAAGTTATATTTTTAAAATGACATCAAAAGTCCCAGAATCTATTTATATAGATAATCAAGTCAAAACCAGACAAAATTTTCTTATTTTCCCAAACATCAAAGATTCTTTTCCCATTACTCATCAATTAGCCTCCTTTCATACAATTTTCTTACAAAATGTTTTCTATTGACCAGCAGACCAAAGCCACCTGGTGAATTAAAACATCTCATAACATCATAATTTCGATTGAAAGAAAAATATTTATTTTCATCTCCGGGGATGAACTTGTTCCGAATAAAGAAACCATATCTCCAACCCGAAAAATTCTAAAAATAAAATACAATCCGAGTCCTCTCGAAAACCTCACTTGAAATTCATGAAAAGGGTTAACGAAACCCTCTATCCTCATCCATAAATATATCAACTTACATCCTTTATTAACATGATAGGATATATATTATCTTTCATATTACCCAGATAAAAAAAAAGTTTCTGAGAGTAGAACAGAAAAAAAAATTGTTTATGGATGCACTTTCGTAAATGCACTTTTTCCCGGGAAAAAAAAAATCCTCTCGAATTTTTTCCTGTTATAATGTGTAGGTATTTGATATCCCATAAGAGCATTCCCGAAGCATAATATCATAAAAAATTATTAACAGAATAAAACTGAAGGAAAACTTGCAGGAACTGATAAATTTATTAATTTATTTTTATTGCATTTTATTCAGGGAAAAAATCAGATATCGCGCGGCAAATAAAGCGAAATTTTCCCCCAAAAAAATGCAGAGACAGAAATCTATCTACTTGATTTTCTCGATGGAATTGCAGAAAATAAAAATCCTCAATCCTGTAAATATAGTTTTTTATGAAAATATTTCCGGGAAATTGTGTGTAATGTGAGAATATAAGTAATCTACGGGGGGGTGGGCGAGGAAATAAAATCATCCTGCAATCGATTTTCATTCAGAGATTTTCCACATAATTTTTTTTTTTATTTCCCTTTAATATACATTTCGATGTAATAATCCATTATATGGTGTGACAGAATCGAAAATCGGATGGAAGGGTGAAGGTTGTACAAATGTACGATGTATGTTGGTTTTGTAAAGCGCTTAAAGCACTATTGATGGGAAAAATTGTTATCCAATCTGATGATCTCGTTGATATGAGATTAATCCATGTATATAGATAGATTCGATATAATAAAAACAGAAAACCTATTGAATACATCCAATCGATAAATAATCACTTTTTATTTTATTTTTTTTACCATCATTTCGGAAACTGATTTTTCCGGAATTTTCTTTAATATTTAAAAAAAAACTTTAAAAAAAAAAACAATTATCTATTTCTCGTTAAAATTTCACAACCATTATTTAACAAAAATTAATTTTTTTCTCTAACCAGGAACTCTCGAATTTTTAACAAATTTACAAAAAAAATTTTACTATCAAGAAAATGACTATAAAAACGATTTTTTTTCATTTAAATGAAAATATGAAAAGCGATCCGACCATTGTATGGGTGAATAAATTTATTCGCATCACCATACAAATTTCCACGGATATGTGAAAATATATAGTCACACTACCAACTACCGAACCGAGCTTTTCCTTTCTTTTTTTTTTAATCTCTTCTGTTACCATTAATTTGTAACCGTTACGGTAAATTATAACGTGCTTTTATAATGAAGCTACGGATAGCACTGATTTTTCCTGGAAAATGTTAGTTTTTCCTTAATGAAGTCGATTTTTTCCGATTTGAAATATTCACCTTTCAGCAAATAATGGAAAATTTTGCGCAATGGCATACGAATTCAAATGGACTGAATTTTCATTTGGTTTCTGAAAGGGGAATTTTCTGCTGGAAATTTCTTCCAGGAAAATGAAGGAAAGTTACATTTGAACCGGACAATTAAATTGTAAATATTAAGCTTATCAAATCTGACCGCAAATAATCCTTTAAAATAATCCCAAAAAATGGGATAAGAAATTGTTCAAAATTCGTAACGAGATCCTTCAAGAAAATGCAGAGTGGTAACTTCCCTTCAGAAATATAAATGAAAGAGATGGAAAATAAATTTCAAAAAGTTTAAAATTGCATCTAAAGCTTCAAGCTTTCTTTGATCTTTTAAGTTTCCGCCGAGCTTTTCTAGGAAAATTTGAAATTCGATTCAAATTTAATTAATCGGATAGGAAATAGATTTCAAAAATACGAACATTGATTTTAATTAAAAGCTTTCAGTAAGCTTTTTTAATGTTCAGAAAGCTTTAGTTAGCGAAAATTCTAAATGTTGTTAACATAAAATTGTTTCAATAGAAAATAAATTTGAAAACGCATAAAATTACATCTAAAGCTTAAAGCTTTCTTAGAGCTTTTAAATTTTCGCCGAGCTTTTGTGGGAAAATTTAAAATTTCATTCAAATTTAGTTAATTGGATAGAAAATGGATTGCAAAAATACGAATTTTAATTTTAATTAAAAGCTTTCAGTTAGCTTTTCTATTGTTCAGAAAGCTTTAGGTAGAGGAATTTCTAAATGTTATTAACATAAAATTGTTTGGATGGAAAGTAGATTTCAAAACGTCAAAAATAATATCTAAAGCTTTAAGCTTTCTTCGAGCTTTTACATTTTTGCCGAGCTTTTGTAGGAACATTTAAAATTTGATCCAAATTTAATTAATCAGATAGAAAATGGATTTCAAAAATATCAACTTTAAATGTAATTAAAAGCTTTCAGTAAGCTTTTTTAATGTTCAGAAAGCCTTAGTTAGCTAAAATTCTAAATGTTGTTAACATAAAATTATTTCAATAGAAAATAAATTTGAAAATGCATAAAATTGCATCTAAAGCTTAAAGCTTTCTTTTAGCTTTTAAATTTTTGCCGAGCTTTGGTAGGAACATTTAAAATTTGATCCAAATTTAATTAATTAGATAGAAAATCGATTTCAAAAATACGAACTTTAAATTTAATTAAAAGCTTTCAGTAAGCTTTTTTATAGTTCACAAAGCTTTAGTTAGAAAAAATTGTAAATGTTGTTGGATGGAAAATAGATTTCAAAACGTATAGAATTAAATCTAGAATTAAGAGCTTTCATTGAACTTTCCGCCGATCCTTTCAAGAAAAACGTCATAACAAATTGGAAAAAATTAGCAAAAGTTCGGGAAAAAGGAAATTCTGTGTTGGGTTGTAAAAAGGGTTGTATTCTGCGCATAGAAGCCCAACCTTACAAAAATGGGTCGATGACTTCAAAAACAACTGTCTGCATTGTATATCTTGCTAATGTTCAAAGGAGCGAAAGATCAAAGGAGTGCCGTATAGGAGCGAACTACATACTTGAAACAGAGAAACTTGTTCAAAAAAGTGAACGTCGGGTGGAGATTATCAAACAGACAACTAACAATAAATCTCTCAGGCCTGAAAAGAAACCCTGTTGCTCTAAATTCGCGACTTTAACAGTAAAAAATCTCGGAAGTTAAAAATAGATTCTTCGGAATCTGATACTGACCAGTTGTACTTACCGCTTGGTTATGACTACCGGAAACGGTACTCACAAGCCAACGGATCAAAGAAGAACATATTTCCGTTTTATCTGAGCCCGGCTCGAAATACTTAACTAATGTATGCCAAAATCAGGCACTGCCATTGATACTTGCGACAATAATTACGAAGTTGTCATGAAGGAGGGCGGTATTGAGGAACTGTCACTAACAGGCTGTGATGGAACTGTAGTTAATATATTGACGAGAGAAGGGATCATAAGGTGGCTTGAGGAAAAGCCTAGTCGTTCATTCCTATGCACAATATGCCTCCTCCATTTTATTGAACTGCCGTTTAGAAGTCTCCTCGAGATCATAGACGGGGTTACGTCTGGGCCGAAATCATTTAGTGGGCTAGATTGGCTTAAAACTAGATAGTAGTGAAAATCTACGCACCTATCATCTGCGAATGTATTCGACAGCAGCCTAAGCCTGTATTGTTAAATAGAGACGTGCTGTTTAATTATTATATTACGGACCGTTCGTTCCTTATATTACTCTCTCGAACAAGTAAAAAATTAAGTTCGAAACTTAAAGTTATCTTTGAGCTTACAATGGAATGAGAAAGCTTTTAGCAAAAATTTCATATTTTATCTGAATTTCATGAATGAAATAAAAATTATATTTTAAATAACATAAAATGGCATTTTAATATTAAGCTTTCAATAAGCTTTCGATATTTTTAGAGATTTTTAAGGCTTTATTTTGGAAAATTTTGAAATTTCGTAGTAGGACCGTTTCTGGACATACAATTTATTCTTTAACGTAAAAAATGAAGGTCGAAACTTAGAGCTTTCGTAGAGATTTCAAAACAATGGACAAGCTTTCTGGCAAAATTGTATATTTCATATAAATGTAATGAATCGGATAAAAATTCGATTCCAAATTATATAAAATGACATTTTAATTGAAATTTCCGAGATTTTTTAAGCTTTCTTTGGTAAAACTTGAATTTTCGATAAAGGATAGTTATTTACATAGAAAATAGATTTTAAAGCGTAAATATTTGTGCTTACAATAGGCTGAGAAGCTTTTAGTCAAAAATTTCTTATTTTATCTAAATTTAATGAAACCAATAAAAATGGGATAAAAAATTATATAAAATGACACATAAATATTAAGCTTTCAATGAGCTTTCGAGATTTTTAAAGTTTTATTTCGGAAAATGTTGAAATCGCGTTACAGGGCCGTTACTGGGATAGAAAATAGATTTTTAAACGTCAAAAATTAAGTCCGAAACTAAGAGCTTTCGTTGAGCTTTCAATACTTAAGATAAGCTTTCAGAGGAAATTCAATATTTCATTCAAATTTAATGAATGGGATAAAAATTCGATTCCAAATTATATAAAATGATATTTTAATTTTAAGCTTTCAATGAGCTTTCGAGATTTTTGAAACTTTCTTTGAAAAATACGAATTTTTGTTAATCGGTCGTTATTTACATAGAAAATAGATTTTAAAACGTAAAAAATAAGGTGCGGAAAATAAAGCTTTCTGGGAGCTTTAAAGTTTTTGCAGAGCTTTTGAGCGAAAAGTTTAGTTTTTATATTTTTGTATTTTTCCTCAACTAATTTATAAACATTCCTCATCATTACATTTTCTTGGATCCGAAGAAAATTATCGGGAAATCCGGATCAAATGTCGCGATGTTCTGAATTTCTGATTTTTCTCAGTCAATAATAAAAAAACCATTTTCCCCATCAATTTTCCTGTAAGCCGAACCAACTTAATTTTCCATATCGATATCTATGAAAACCAAACATAAATGAAATTCGCTTCCAATGGAAATCGAATCAATGAATTATCCACCACACAACACATTTCCCATCAGACTTTTCATCAACGATGAAAAACCGCCTTCATATTATCTCGACAGTTGAAAATTTTATCTAGTCAGACACTTAGTGTTGAATCGAACAGAAAGGAATTTTCCGGTAACACAAAATTCGAAATATCCATTTTCTCGATATTCCGAACGGAAATTTCAAAAATTTTTATTTAATTCTTACCGAACGGGGTGAAAACGGTATTTTTTAAACAGAGAAAATAAAATGAAAGGAAAAAAAGAAGGAAAAACTACCGAATATGTGGATTTTCTTTTCCATATACTTTGATGTGCAATTGGAGGGAAAATAAAATAGTTGGTGAAAAGCTTTTTTTCCATTATTTGTTATACGGGTGAAAATTAAGTGATTTATGGTTTAAAGCCGCTATTTGACCCGTTTTCCATCTACCCAAAAAAAAAAAAAAATAAAATAAAATTGGATAGATATACCCGTCGATTGGGGGATGGGGGATTCTCTTCTTAAAAAGTATTGTTTTCGGGATAAAAATATATTCATTTCGTATTTCAATTGAATGCAACCATAAAATGGGCATAAAGAAAGTGTTTAATTTGAAATTTGAATATTTTCCGAATCGCTCCAAAAAAAAAAAAAGAAAGAAAAATGTGAACAGAAGACAAATCTCCTGGGTAAAAAAAAACAGCCTGAATTTTTAAACCAAGAATAGAACAACAGATTTTCTATACCAATGACCAGTGAAAAGGACACTTTAGCGTGTATATACCGGAACAACGAAAAAAAATCCATTATTGTCTCTATGGTTTAAGTCATTGTTTCTTTGTCTTTTAAAATGTTCCTTTTTTTCGTTGGTTGTTGATCCTGTTTTATACGATTTAACAATTGTAATTGTTGTATCGTCAACCCTCTACCCATAGAACAGAATAAAAAACGAACATTTTCCATAAAATTGTAAGTGTTGCGGTTAATTTGCATTAGGAGGGATGCATTTTATGTTTTTGTCGTAATCGTTGTTGTGTCTTGTGTTGTTTTTTAAGTTGTCGTTTTCCTTATCAAAAAAAGTGATTTTCTTATAACAGTGTAACGAAATACATATATTTCTGTTCGAAATATGTTAATAGAAAATTTATGGAAAAAGGAGAAAATCCGTATTTAAATAAGGATTACTATTTATATCCCTTATTTGTTGTACAGCAATTGGTATTTTTTATTTCCTCTGAACGATACAGATAGAAAATATATAGGTACGAATGGTGTTTTATTATAAGAGCCAATTCAAGTGGATTGAGATTGTGGGAAAAAAGGATGAGAAATCCTTTACAATTACAGTTAATTAAAATGCACTGTGAAATGATGTTTTATTTCTAAGTACATAATAGCATGTTTTCTCATTAGAGATGACTTCGGGAGGGTAAATTGAGGATAATTATATTCTGATGACTTTTGAAAATACATTTTAATTATCTCTGATTCTTTAAGTGAAAACTTAGATGAAATATCGCAGCGGTTTCTTGAAAAAGGCCTTGAAATAATAATTAAAACAATAAAATGGAAAAAGTTGATGTTTTATTTTAAAATTAATGAAATTCAATTCCATATACGAATTTGCAAGTTTTTTTTCAATAA
>JANTOP010045069.1:0-10248 GCA_027564815.1 Symmerus nobilis | reverse complement strand
TTTGTAAAACTCATATTACGTCAATATGGTTTAAGAAGAACAGATTAGTTTTTAAAAAATAATGAAAGTGATTCATATATTTGAAGTTGATTGAAGCTCTCATTACGGAGCTACTCTCAAATTTAAAAAAAAAATACGAAGTTGATTTACAAATCCATTTTGTGCGACCTCTAAACGTTAATCGATTTAGCTAAAATTTCAAATTTATAATTTTTAGGAATAGCCAACAATATTTAAAGAGTGGCCCGAAAGATATTTTAACTAATTGCAATTCCATACAAAAAATTTGTCACCCTAATGTACATACTTGATGACGGAGTTTTTATGATTTTTTAAAAGACTTAATTCTCATTAAAAATGTCAGAAATTCATTGAAAGAAAATGTTTGGAATTTCAATATAAAAATATCTCGCTTAAAATATTATATTTATTCATAATTTTAGAAGGAATCTTCAGGATTTTTCAAAACTATAAAAGTTTTCAATACAAGAAAACCTATCAGAATTTTTATTCAAAAAAAAAAAATCTATAGGAAATTGATAGAAATACATGTAGTTCTTCCCAACATCCCACATCTTGTTTTTCCTTAGCCGTTCGTATACATAATGTTGCAGTTTAATCAATTTTTCTGAAAATGGAAAACCTAAATATAGTTTTTTCTATATACGATTTTGTATCTCGGTTATTTTTTTCCACCATTCCAAATTGGGGTGCACCAAGTATCCGGGCAACCTCTATCTCAGTGATGGCAAACCTTTTGAGCTCGGTGTGTCAAAATTCCTAAAAAAACCTATATATTAGGTTGGGGAAAAAGAAATCCATTATATTTTGTATAGATGGGGTTAGTGACATTTATCTCGTGATGTATTTGTCTCATCGGGCCATACTTGTAATCGTTCGAAAGAAAGATTCACGAACTAATAAAAGCCTTTTGTCATTGTTGTGATTGATCAATTCACTTATGTATAACAAAACGTCTAACATGGAGGTAAACAAAGCGAAAATTCGCTATATTTTGCAATTTTGTTTTGATAAAGGCAAAAACACAAGTCAGGCGGCTGACTTATTATGAACGGTGTCTATGGTCCCGATACTATAACAGCCAATCAAGCGCAATTTTAGTTTTGCTGGTTCCGTTCTGGTAATTTCGATGCGAAAGATACGCCACGCTTTGGAAGGCGTATCGTCGAAAATGTCGATGAATTCCCGGAAATGATGGAAGTAGACCGGCATGTGAACTGTCGTTGCAACTCCCAGTATCTCAAGATGGATTATAAAACAATTTTGAACTATTTGCATAAGGCTGGCTTTATAAAGAAGCTCAATATGTGGGTGCTGCACGAGTTAACAAAAAACTGAAAAACTGAATGGACCATGTTTCCATCTGAAAATCCTTGGCCAAACGAAAGGAAACCGAGCAATTTCTGAAGCGAATGATGACTGGTGACGAAAAATAGATCACATGCGACAATGGCAAGCGAGAACGATAATGGTCGAAAGCCGGCGAGGTGGCTCAAACGGTGGCCAAAGCAGAATTGACGGTCAGGAAGCAATTTTTGTGTGTTTGGTGGGATTGGAAGGGAATAATCCACTATGAGCTGCTTCCCTATGACCAATCGCTCAATTCGAACATTTACTGTCAGCAATTGGACCATTTAAAGGCAGCAATCATTTAGAAATGGCTAATAGGGAGGGTTTTGTATTCCTCCAGGCCAACGCCAGGCCACACACATCCATGATGACCCACCAGAAGCTCGGAATGCTTGGTTGAGAGGTTCTAACGCATCCGATCTATAGTCGGGAACTGGAAAGAGGTGACTATCATCTCTTCTTGTCCATGGCAAACGCTCTTGGTGGTATAAAACTGGCCTCAAGGAAAGCTTGTGAAAATTAGCTATCTCAGTTTTTTTGCCAATAGGAACAAGGCATTTTGGGAAAACGGCATAATGGAATCGTCTTCTAAATAGCAACGAGTTTTATTTTGTTCGTTTATTTATTTTTGTTTTAAGAATATTTGACGGACACAAACGGAGCTGCGTGTCACCCAAAATGTCTTGGCATGTCACCTATGGCACGCGTGTCATAGGTTCGCCGTCACTGCTCTATCTATATCCTCCCATCTAAATTTATATGAGTAGTATTACGTACATCAAATACGTATGTACTTCTGATCAAGGGATCCATGATGTCCCTTATGTTATAATAATCTAGTATTTTACGATTCGATGCGATACGAATTAAATTGCACTAACTCACAAGTGTTTTTTAAAATGTTTCCTATAATATTCCTATTATAAATGAAGCTCATCATTAAAAACTTGAAATTGAACCATTTTCCAATTGAACCATTTATTATTCCCAAGTAAATAATCCAATTTTGAACGTATTGTATGCATTTAAAAAAATATTGGTTGGAAAAATTATTTTTATATTTATTTTAACTATGTCATATTTAGTATTCGCATATTGAGTTGTAGTTACTAAAAGCTTTGAAGTATTGCCATGCATTCCAATTTTTTTTTACCAGTAACAATTCAGACTTATTTAACAATTTATTGGATTTTTGAGTTGATAAAATATGCGAGAAAAAAATACTTGTTACTATAAATCAGTGGCGTGCAGTCTTATGTGCAGAAGGCGCGAGCACACTTGAAATATACAAAAAATCGTAACCAATTTTGATTGCTTCAAATTACTAACTCAAATTATTTTATTGAAATTGAAGATTTTTTGAAAAAGCTTTAAGAAAATCCCAAAAGCCCATCGAAAGCTTTTAATTAAAATATTATTTTAGGCAGTATGGAATCTAATTCTTCTCCCAATAATTAAATTTAAATTGAACGCCGAAATTTGCGTTGAAGATTAAACGCTGGAATTTTAAATTTCGGTTTTAAATTTATACGATTCAGAATCTTTTTTCTATCCCAGTACTTGAACGGTAATGTTGAAAAGAGCTTTAAGAAATTTCCAAAAGCTTATGCAAAGCTTTTAATTAGAATATTATTTTATTCATTACCAAATCTATTTTATCTCACAAATAAAAAGAAGCTTTCGAGCTTTTTGAATTTTTTTTTTTGAGAAATTTGGAATTTTGTGACTGTGACCGATATCAGGATAGAATATAGATTTTCGTAAAAAATTAAGTTTGAAACTTAAAACTTTCTTTGAGCTTACAATAAACTGAGGATGCTTTTAGCGAAAATTTCACATTTTATTGAAATTTAGTGAATCAAATAAAAATTAGATTTCAAGTTATATAAATTTTAAGCTTTCAATGAGCTTTCGAGATTTTGGAAGCTTTTTTTCGGGAAAATTTGAATTTTTATTAAAGATTCATTACCTGAATGGAAAATAGATATTTTGATACGCAAAAACTTAATTTCCAAACATAGAGCTTTCGTTGGGCTTTCGATTGCTTGGGTAAGCTTTTTGCGAAACTTAAATAAATATATAATTGAAATCAATTAAATTTAATAAATTGGAAAAAATTCGATTTTAAATTATATAAAATAACATGTTAATTTTAAGCTTTCAATGAGCTTTCTTGATATTTGAAGCTTTTTTCGGGAAAATTTTAATTATCGTTATTTCGATAGAGAATAGATTTTAAAACGTAAAAAATAAGTTGCGGAAAATGGAGCTTTCTAGGAGCTTTTAATTGTTTGCAGACATTTTTTACGAAAAGTTTATTTTTGATATTTTTGTATTTTTCCTCAAATAATTTATAAACTTTTTGCATCATTACATTTTCTTGGATCCGAAGAAGATTATCAGGAATTTCGGATCAAATGTCGAATCCTTCCAAATTTTTAAATTTTCTTAGATAAATTTCAACTTTTCCGAAATATTTAATTTTTATATTTTTACCTAACTGTCAAAGCAACTTTGTGCGCTCTTAAATTTATTTTTGGTCAAAGAAAATATTCGGCATTCACTCTAAGTAAAGTAAAATATCATCCAATTCTGATCAACTTATGGAAACGATGATAGCACGCCACTGCTATAAATACGTTTTAGATAGATAAGTTCTTAAAGAAAAGGGTATCTTTTAAATCCATTGTTAAAATTTCAGTGCGATTTTTTTCCAGCGAATTGATTTACGTTAATAATAATTCAATGGATTCCCTATTGTTTTAAGTAATTTATTATTAACGGAGAAATTAACAGCAGATAACCTACTATAAATAAATTGATAACTTTCAGGTTTCCTTGACTATTTTTAATATAAAACATTAGCCATATTGTCCAATTAGAATTTATCGCTTCATTGTATAACCTTGAACGAATTTATTTATATTCGAAAGACCGCTATATATACCCAATCCATTCAATTGTGGCGTCAAGAATTGCCAATTGTGTACATGCAATTATAAATGCATTATATTGTAATCATTCATATAACAACGCTTCATGTTGTGCTGATTTTGCATATTTTATTTCTTTAATTCATTAAATTCATTAAATGCAATTCGAAATGATGGTAATCAATCAAATATTCAATATAAAATTAATTATGAAAATATAATAAGAGAACAACGAAGAAGTGGGTCTTGAAATGATTTCTTTAAATTTTATGCAATCAATATGCAACCCCCATTTAATTATATTCGTAAAAGAAATTATATTTAAATAATTTACATTGCTGCTTGTTGGTATAAAAAATGAATTAAAGATGAGGGATTTTAATTTAATTTTAATTGGCATTATTGATTGAAGAAACGTTAGAAAGATGTGGTTCCCGATGCCTATCAAATGATGCTATCCCGATACCAATGCTTTAATTAAGTTACGTTACGTGCAGTCAGAGGTGTGATTAATAGACACTTTCAAGAATTTTTAATTTAACTATTTCCTGTTTATTTAATTCATAACCAAGTTTTTATACTTCAACTAACTAACTTTAACGTAAATTTGAAAAAGAAAAATTAATTCTGGACCAAGTTATCACCTCGGTTGCGACCCTTATAAAAATACTTTGCGCTGAACATCAGTACTATGGTACTATACTTTATCACTAGATTCTATTTCAATTAAATTTTGGCAGTTTTTATCAAATTTGCCAATTTTCAAAAATTTTTCCAAACATTTTTCCATTTCAATGAAATTACAGTTTTTAACGAATAAATTCGAATGATTTTTGTTCACAATTTTTCTACCAATTTCCAGCAAATATATCTTGAGCTTTTTAAGGCATTTAGCAGCCTTGCAATGATTTAGAGAAATATCAAACTCTTCTATAGAATTTATTGTTAATGTCAATAATGCATAGCCGAACTTTGGCCTAGGCAGACTATGTAGCTGCCTTGTATGTAACTGCCTATGTAGTTGCTATGGGCCCCTGATAAGGCGCTCGTAGTCACAATAGGGGTACGTAGTATAGGACCCGAAAATTTCATGATACGGTTCTGTATAAAAGTACTTATTGGAAATATCGTATTACCTTACCCACAAACAATCAGTTTCAGTCTTTTAATAAAATAGTTATGCCCAGTTTTAATATAAATTTTCAATATTCCAAATCTTATCTAATATATGGAAGAATATCTGAACTATTCCTTGATAGAGGTCATAGGTCTATACATAGTAGTTATTGGCATTTATAAAAGGAAATATTCATATACAATTTTCTTATTACATTTTTCAATGCATTTTTCTATGAAAATTCAAATAACCAAACGGATGAAGTTATTTGCATTGTATGGGATAGAAAATGCTTGGGAATAGATAATAACAATATAAAAAATATTATAAAGAAAAATATATTTAACAATCATCTTATTAATTTTCCTTTTCTCCTTCCGATTTCCTTTCATCTGAAAATAAAAAAAAAACTACAACAGGAAATTGTAAGTCGGCACTGGGAATGGAGTCCGGAGCAATTGCTGATTTTCAAATAACATCAAGCAGTGCACATGATATCGGGAATGTTGGACCGCAACATGCCAGGTAAGAATTCAATTAAAATTTTTTTTATCTTATAAATTGATCCACCCTGTCCATATACAGGAGATTGATAATTTTAATTTTAATTTCATTTTCAGTAGAAGAATTTCTATATAAACTTTTCTTGACTTCCTGATATGAAATTTATAAATAAAATTTTCTCTCATTTTCTATATATCAAATAGGAAAATCGAATGGTAAAATGATGGAAATTTGTATTTTCTTTTTTTTTTATATACATATAAATGAAATTTGTTATTAAAAAGTTAGATGAAATTGGTTTGGCCGGAAAATTTGTTCATTCAAACATTTTCATTTTCGATCAAAACCTGAAAATCAATCAATTTATATGAATCAGTGGAATAGATGAAAATGGTTTTTGATAAACCAAATGAAAACAGAAAATAATTTATGAAAATTTATCAAGTTATTTTACTGATTGTGGCTCAGAGTAAAATATGCCTAAAATTGTTACAATCATTTTATTTTCAATAAGAACGATACAGTTTCTTAAACCGATTGTTTAAGTAGCAATGATGTAAATTTATCCATCATAATAAGAATAACCATCAAAAATGATCATACAATTTCCCTTAATATCATTCATTCCTCAATCCTCAAACACCCTCACCACGGGGATAAACCAAAAGTATAGCAACATCTCCAAACAGTGGCGTGCAGTTCAATGCGCAGATGGCGCAGAGAAAATTGATGATTTTTTAAAATTTTAATTACCTTCCTATTATCGAATCGGAACCACCCCGTCATGAAGGTTAATTTTCACCCTGTCATATCGTTCGTTAATTTTTCGTTTGGAATAAAATATTTCAAAAATCGACCCGAGAAAATCGGTAAGATTATTGGAATTGTAAAAACCAAATTTTTGACGCCATTTTTTAAATGAGAACTCTTGGGACACCTACTTAAGGTTTTCATTTTGTTCAATAGGAAAATTAATTTTTTAATCAAATCCAATTCAAAACATTGAAAAATAATGGCTACCAAAAAAATCTTGAAAAATCCGATCTGATATCGAATTTCAGGGAATTTCTATTAAGTAATTACAAAATATGATGCTAAATTGAACAAAATTTCACAGGACTTATTTTATTAAATTAGGAAATTTCGTTATTAATTCGAATAGAGGATGACTTGTGTCACCTATCAATAACTTATTTTTTTATTTTTAAAAATCCAATTAAAATGATCGATTTTTTTTTCCAAATTAGTCAAGTTAAAGTTAAGACTTCTTTCTGCTTGCTTGTTGACTATATCCCGAATCTAAATTGGCTTTCATCTGATTAATTCAATTCTAATCAAATCTATACATTTTCCTTCAAAAGCTTCTCGAAAATTTAAAAGCTCAAATAGAGCTTTAAGTTTGGAATATAATTTGAGAGGCATTGAAACCTATTTGTTATCCAAATAATTTTACTGTTTTATTCAAATATTTTGCTCCAAGAAAATTTAATTAAAGTGCCAAAAGCTCTTCAAAAGCTTATGACTAAATTTCTTTTATATCTATTTAAAGGATCACTTTTTATCTGATTAGTTTAATTCTAACCAAATCTAAAATTTTCCTACAAAAGCTTTCCGAAAGTTTAGAAGCTCAAATAAAGCTTAAAGTTTGGAATATGATTTGATAGGCATTAATACCTACTTCTTATCCAAATAATTTTATTATTTTATCCAAATAATTTTCTCAAAGAAAACTCTATTAAACTCCCCAAAGCTAATCGAAAGCTTTTAATAAAAATTTATTTTGATTTATTTTAAGGTTAACTTTTTATCTGATTAATTTAATTCTAGTCAAATCGATAAATTTCCCTATAAAAGCTTTTTAAAAATTTAAAAGCTTCAATAGAGCTTTAAGTTTGGAATATAATTTGATAGGCATTGAAACCTATTTGTTATCCAAAGAATTTTCTCAAAGAAAACTATTTTAAGTCCCTAAAGCTCATCGAAAGCTTTTAATTAGACCATAAAATCATAAAATTCTGCACACCTCATTGAAATATAGACTGCACGCCGCTGTCTCCCAATCATATTTCCTATAACGAGACAAGAAAAATATTAATACATTGACTGGATAATATTTGTAGAATTTTGTTCTGTTTCGCATATTACACGGCATTATTTTGGCTTTATGCCCGTCGATTTTTCTTCCGTTCGAACATTTCCCCCGTATGATCCGGAAAATTGCTCCAAAAAAAAAAAACATTATAATATAAACCGAGTACGTAAAACCTCAACATATAAGAAAGCAGTAAAGAAAAAATAATAAAATTTTAGTACCCAAGATCTATCGTGTCATTGGGTAGGGTTTGGAAAATTCATATCTCGTTCACGTTGAACGCAAAGAAAATTATTTGGAAAATAATCCGAACCCTGGATAGTTTTTATAGTCAATTGAAGCTACAAATTTCGGTTTTATTATGTCAAAAAAATTTCTATACGAATGTTATTATGGAGAGAGAACATTTAAAAACATTCATTTTACATAAATAATAATCATAAAAATGAAAATACCTTTCCCTAATATACTCCTAATATCTGGTTGTATTGTGGATTGTGGATGGTACCCGGGGGTTTGAACTCCAAACAATTTTCCGACCAACCCGCAGAACAATTTTCATTTTTATTTTATACGAAATGAGGGAAGGATATTGGAAAAATTATTACACACATGTTGTTTTTTCTTTTTTGGAAAATCTATTACCAATGTGCAGGGGGGTTACACGGGAAGCCAAATGATAGGGTTGTTTTCAACATTTCATGAGCGTAATAAAAGAAAATAAAATGAAAGAAAATTTAAGACATTCCAAGGAAAATGGTAAAATAAAATAGGAAACAGTTAGAATTTTTAATGGGTGAAGAGAGGTGAAAAACAAAGATAATTTTCTTTTAAATATTTTTTTTTTTTGGGGAGAAATAGGCTAATTGGTTGATTTTTCTTTCCAAAATTTATACAGAAAATTTATGTTTTTTAGTCACAGATTCTTTATAATAAAATCGGCGACCTGTTTAAATGTAATATTGAAAAAGGAAAATCTACACGCGATTTTTCAATAAATAAACAAGGATATCCTATCGAATTTTTATATTGAAAATGAAGTAAATTCTCCACCTATCACCAACCGGTACAGATAAACTTATAAAACCTTGATTTCTACATGATTTGTCACATTATCATTTGATTAGATTTTTTACATTAATATTAAGAAGGATAATCATGATTTGATCCTTCCAAAAACCCTATAGTTATTAGCAATATGAAATTCTTATCGAGCGTTCTGTTGTGAATTTTCCATGCTTCCGAATTTTTATATTTCGGATTTATATTTATAAAAAGAACGGGTAGGGTAGAAGTCGGGAAAGATGATAAAAATGAAATACAAATTTGGAAATGGTCTGAAAAATTTCGAAACTAGAGAATTTAAGAGAATTCTTTTCTTCTTTTGAGAGAATTTAAGGAAACCTCATTTAAGGTCCGGGAAAAATTCGGAAATAAATCGAGTATATCAAATAAAATATAGTAGAGTCAAATTCGGAGATTTGACATATTATTCTCTTAATTATATTTTAATCTTGGGGAATTTTTAAGAGGAAATACATGTTTTTTGTTTGTATTTAGAAAGAATATAGATATTTTATGTCCCGAAATTTTATGTTGAGATTTGGAAATTTGTTTTAATGAGACATTCAACATGAACTTTTCTCAGTTCGTAATATTTTGTTATATGGAAATTTATCGCCGTTTTCAAGTTTTTAACATCTCCCATAGTCCAAATTCCCACATATAAATGTTCCTGACTTAAAATTCTTAGGTCCTTAAAATTGTTTTACAAAATTTTACTCGAAAATAGCGTCTACAAGGAGTTCTTAAATTTACAGAGGGGGAAGGGGAAAGAGGTTGAAATGAATTGGGAATATTTTGTAATGGGAATGAGGAACTTTATCCAATGAACATTTTCTTCATTTTACCCATACCTTGCTTTCTTAATCCCCTTGTTGGCGAAAAGCGTTTTGGAGAAATCCCTCCAGCTATGAAAGAATTTGTACGGATGCTATCACATAAAATAAGGAGTACTTGTAATTTAGGTTTATTTAATTATATTATTATTATTACTTTATTTAATTATTATTAATTAATACATACATTTACATAGTTTATTACAAAAAACTTATAAATAGGGGAGAGTCTCCGGTTAATGGACGGCACTAGTTTATGGACACCTACTTTTCTTAATGTTAATGCACTGGTTATTCCAAAGTTATTAGTAACGAAATTTTGTACGATTGTTG
>JANTOP010045058.1:0-10248 GCA_027564815.1 Symmerus nobilis | reverse complement strand
AAGAGAAGCGTGTGTTAAGAATCTGAACTAAAGTTGAAACTTTAAACCCATTTTTCTCAAAATGCCATTTCTCAAATGGGTGACCAACATTGCTCAAAAACTGCAAAACCGATCTTTTTGAAATTTTGCAGGTTTATTCAATACATAAAAATCTAGTCCTTAATCGAACGATTTTTTTTTCGACCAAAACTTTTTTTTGATACAGTCAAAAAACAGCCGTTTTTTTTATGTGAAAATCGAAAAATTAACTTGACTATCCGCCATTTTATCAATAATGCATATTATTTTAAATCCCTCGCTTAAGGATTAGTTTATGTTATTATTTAACTAAATCCATTTCCATTTTTTGTTTCCGATGATCCAGTTCAACACAGTATTGGTCACCTCAAAACGGGTTTTTAAAAACTTCTTTTATTTGATGGCCATTTATAATTAAACCTTTTAATATTTTTCAATAAAAAAAAATTCCTAAAAGATCTTTATTGTCTATACTTTAAGATGACATATTGATATTATAAAAAAGTTTAGTAGTTTTCATAAAAAAAAAATCCGAAAAATGACCGATTTTTCGCGCTACAACTGGTGCGATCCCCTTAATGTATATCTCAATACATCTTTACGTAGGCCTGCTAATACGGGCTTTTTAAAGATTTAAGGTTTATAAGATAAATAAAATCCCGGAACAAATTGTCGAGAAAGAAAGGATTGGTTGTACCTCCTCATTATTCATAAGATCTTCATTAGACAATTAATTCTTTCGTAACTTTTTTTTCAGATATTTCGGCATTTTTGTTGAGACTTTTGATCGTTTGTCACGAATATCCCGTAAATATTTATCAAATTCTAGATATTTCTGCTTTGGTATATTGAAAGGGGGGTGCCTGGTAATTTTTGGAAAATAAATATATTTTATTCGTGAATGATTTTGAGTGACCCATATTTCATCTTTAGAATACTCTCAGAAATGGGACATTTTTTCTTAAAATTAAGTCTTGTACATTTTTTTTTTTAATTTATTTAATGCCAACGATTTTTAGAATCGGTGGAGAATTGGCTAGTTTTCCAACCTCCAACTCCAAAAATATTTTGGGTTCGTTTTTGCATAATTTTTTTCATATTTTTTATTAGAAAAAGTCAATCTCTTTGAGATGAACCAAATCAGATCAGGTTAAATTAAATTTTTTTTGTTTAAAAATTGAAACTTAATTAATTCAATTAATTCAATTCAAAATCCCATCCAAACCCATATCAAAATAAAAAATTGTTAGCTAGTAATTTTAGCGATTATAAAAAAAACTCCATCTCGTTTATGATAAATAACCTTTAATTTCTTATACCGTAGGGTGATGGGGTGGCAAGTGGTATTTGGTTGGTTGGTTTGGTTGGGAGTGGGTGAAGCTCGATGTGGAGTCACTTGCAAGTAGTCAGCTCTGGGTCACATGTTTTGGTGCTAGGAGGTGACCAAAGTCATGCATATACACTGTTTCCTTCTGCACGAAAATCCGAATTTTAGCCCCCTCCACCAGGCATTTGGAATAGGACCACTTTCAATGCCTGTTTTAGAGTTTTTGGTCCTTAGCAACCCTTAGAACGCATTAGCCTCAGCCGAACCCATTTTAGAAAATGCATCAACCATCGGGTGGTTGACTTGCAGTAAATAATTCAATAAACTTTTCTTTTGCGGACTTCAAGAAAGATTTGCTAGATATCAATATTTGCAAATTCAGAATGTTTGTCTTGAGCTACTTCAGTAAATTTCTTTTTAGAGGCGTAAGCCTGATTAAATCTCTCTTTTATTTTAGTTATATTTGTTTTTAAAAGGAATATTTGCCTCCATGCCGCTATATGGTCCTTTAGTTTGTAAATATCTTGCATTTATGAATAAAATACATTTATAAATAAAAAAGGTTGTCATTAAGCTTTCGAAAAATATCGCAATCGTTCGCAATTGTCTGTAGTATCTCTCGTGAAATATTGATAAAAGTGCAGCATGCCATCCCGTATCGTTAAATTTTTTTACGAGACTGCGCCGGATGCCGAACTCATATTGGCAGCACCGTCATAAAATCGCGTTGTCCAAAATTCAATTTTGTTTGTTTTGGATTATTACCAGCTACTATATTAGTAAGTCTAGCTTCCATTCTATTCTTTTATCGTATCCACTTAATAACCCTAAAATCCTAAAAATGTTATTTTGATTCAATATTCCTTATTTATTAATACCAGCTTACATTAAAAAATATTATATTTTCTATTCTATTACGATAATTATTTTAATCGTAAGAGAACTTTTTGGAAAAATTCTGTCGCACTAAAGTTAAGTTAAGATAAAGTTTTGATATTAGCTTGATCGGTTGTTTTTTGGTTGTGGTTCTTGTGGTTGGCAAGAGTTGCCATACCGCGGCATTTCTTAAGTTATATTTTTGAAATTTGGTAACAGATATTATAGAAGGATAAACGATTCGGTTGATACATCTCGAGTTCGTGCTTCGGACTTTGACGCCGGCGCGCTAACGGAACGGTCAAAGGAAGCCAAAAGTGCTCACAAATTCACCACTTATGCCATAATTTTAAAAATAAATAAACATTTTAACGCACTTCGCCAGCAATTTGAATGTTTTTGCTTCTCATGTATATAGGCGCATTACGTATACAAAACGCAAAGCATTTGCCGACTCGCCGACCTGACCAGACCGCCACCTAGTGTTATATATTACAGATGCATTATGATGAAATATAAGATATACATAATAGATAATTCTTCTAAAATTTTCTTACGAAATTGGTAAATTATTAATTTAATCCGAATTGGTGATATAACTAACCTGCTTACATTCAACATAATTTGATTTGTATTATCAATTCTAAATTACAGTACAAATTCATATTTTATTCACACACCAAACCAACATTGTTTCACATCATTATATCATAAAACTGGTGCAATCATTCAATAGAAAATACAGGCACCCTCCTAATTGCACAGAGGTTGCAGCCATCAAAATAATTGGAATTTATCAAGGATTTGATAAAAATTTTCCGTATAAAAATTAGGCAATAAATCGATATAGTAAGGAAGTCGACATTAGCCGACTACATATTAAAAACATTACCATACCGCATATAATCCAAACAGTAAAATCACCTAACTACACCTAATTACCTAAAAGAAAATAATCAAAACAATGAAAAATAATTATTTATGAATATTTAATATTTTAAATTACAATCATGATATCCAAGAATTATGAAATTTCATTTTAATATGAATATTTTAAGCCACAGTCATCTTTTAAGTATGCCATAAACTTACATAAAAAAATGTGAGATTATAGACAAAACAGCGACTAATAAGAAAAAACCCATTTAAATTATTAATGTTTTAGTAGGTCAGTAGATGATAATTTCATTTTATACGTAAAAAATTTACATATTTGGTTTCGATCGATAATACTGAGATTGGTCAATTAATTTACTCATCACCGTTAATAAAGAAATATTTAAAATTTCATTCATCATTATATATCGAGGGATGACTGTTAATGTTAAGTTAATTAGGAAATACTAAAAGTCCTATATCGTTCATTTGAATGAATTAGAGAATTTAATGATCTTCCTTCTATATTTTCTTTTAAAAAGTTAAATAATATTAAATACATAAACCTGATAATTAAGGTAAGGCGTAAGTAATATAATTAACTATAGATATAGTCTAACGTAACCTTCACCACACATTTACGTTCAAATCCATCGATTTTCTAACCGGGTAATTGGTCGAATAATGTGGTGCATAAATGGATAAAGACCTTTTTGCAATGCAGATATAATTAAATGTTAATATTAACATTTACTCACCCAAAGTTGTTTAGATTTTATTTTGCTGCTACTTTGCAGTTGAACATTTTTAAAATTATGATTTCATAGTCGTTGACTATTAATTGTATAAAATGTATACCATTCTCGCATATTACATACGACCTTGTACTAATTTTTATGCGGTTAAAAACATTAAAACACCTAATTCGTTCTAATTATACCTTCTATTTTAAAAATTAAAAATTGAAAATTTCTGTTTAATCAAGTTTATCCGAAATATTTAGAGATTAAGAGATCGAATTTAAACAAGAGCCAAGGAAATCTGTAGATTAGAAATGGTTTTGTAAATATTATAAATAAATGCTTATATTTTCCCAAAAAATTTATAAAAATTATACCCAAAGGATATAAATTCTCGGACACCCGGGCATCAAATATTAAGGAACAAATTTCTGTATAAATGTATAACAAAAACTCACGAATCCATAATATGATTTTTGCAGGTTTCTCTTCAATTTTCTCTAAATAACTGTTAAGATCCTTAACTATAATTACTTAATAGGCTATTGCCTGGAGTTCTAAAATTTTCCTGATTCAAAATTAATTGTTTAACGACATTTTTTGAAGTGAAACTTATTTGCGGAGGTGAAACCAACAATTGATTTAACGGAAGTTGGCTGGAGGTTTGGCTTGGCAGCGTTTAGAAATATTTCTATACCGAAAATAAATATCGGTGCAGTGTGGAGACGCCAAATACTGAATTCAGCATTTGGCTTGCCAGTCATTTTGAAATATTTCCATACCGAAAATAAATACTGAAGTTAGACAAATCCAGACGTCAAAACCAGTTAAATTGAGGTAGGAAATGCAGGTGCAGTGTGTAGACGCCAAATACTGAAGACAACATTTTTTTCTGTTACAGGGTGACTCCAACAAAGTCTTTCTTTTACAGGGTGACCCAAAAATTTTTTCCTCGATAATTTTTTTCTCTCTTACAGGGTGACCCAAACAATATTTTTTCTCAAAAGGTTTTTTCTCTTACAGGGTGATCCAAAATTTTATTTCTTACAGGGTGACCCAACATTTTATTTCTTACAGGGTGACCCAAAAACCATTTGGACCCAAAAAATTTATCTCCCATAGAGGGTGACTCAGAATTTTTTTCTTACCAAAATCCATTTCGACCCAAAAACGAAACACAATTCGTGTTGATAAGAATTAAATTGTCCAAAAGAAGTTTGACTTCAGCAGTGTGGTCTAAGCGCACATGTTATTTTTTTGATACGATGATTCGGCATGAGAATAAGGTAGAACTGCGGAGTGCTACTAAATAAAGTGGTGTATTTCATATATATAAGGACGCAAGGTACAAGAATGAGTGGAGAACTCTTTTGTGTTGGAAATAAAATTTCTTATCGGGTATGAACAAATAAATTGTTTAATTAGATAAACACTGAAAACAGCACCTTAACAGCAACTTATGCACCTTAAAACTGGAGGGACAGTGATTGAATCATTATTCGGGTCCCACATAATCATTTCTGTACAATTATTTGCCTCAAAATTAACTTGAGACCCTAAACTACTTTCTCGTTTCTCTTTTGCTTTTAGGATTTTCTCTATTGTATCTTGCGAACAGCAGTTTCTCTATTGTATCTGGGATTCGTTATCATTCCAAGTTGAACATTTTTACACTGTTACTGTTAAGAGAACTATGAAGTAAGTCACGGAAGTCTCAGGGTCACTTATTTACCAGTACCAGTAGGTAAACAAAGAGCCCGAAATGATCTAGAACCACTATTGGGTTTAGATTTAGAGTTTGTGGTCCTTATGATGACATTTCATTGCCGAGCGACCCTTAGAATGCATTATTAACGCAGCAGGGCCGATTTTAGAAAAAGCCTAACTTTTAGTGTTTTTACCTAACATTTCAAAATGTGCCCCTCAAAGAACGAATAGAAAATACTGCCTAATTCGAAAAAAAATTTTGCAGATGTGTTTCTGGTATAAGTGGGCCACTTTTCCCGGGTAGCCGTTACCGATCAGAGAAAGATTATCAAAATTATCCATCCTAACTGTTAAGGTTTCTCATTCAGATGGACGAGCCTACCGATGTAATCCTCCTTGCTCAAGTGATAGGAATGGTTTTCAAAGGTTTTTCTTTTGAGAAAGAGTAGGAAACAGTTCAATTAGAAGACAATGATAATATAATAAAGGCAAGGCCTTCCGAAGATAACTTTCGGAAACATTTAACGGAAGATAAATACCCAAATTGAAAGAAATGTGCGGAAAACTTTCACGCCTGCTTTTGTTCGACTTATTTGTCCGAATCATATCGGTTTTGTCTTCTTCAAAGATATTTCTTGAATCTTGTTTTCGAAATGGCTTAAGCTTTTATGCATCAAATTATAATGAAATAGTCGACCAATTGCAATGCGGAATTAGCAGTTACTTCACTGTAATAAGGAAAAGAAGTAAAATAATTTATTCTGACTGTAAATTGAAGACTCGGAAAGGGTGAGTTAAAGTTACTGTTAAGGAATGATGTGAATTACCAGATAAAAATTGTAAATAGTTCGAATAGGGTTAGAAATGCCTGAGGAAATTTCAGGAAACGGTTAGGTAAAACCGGGGACAATATAGGGAAATTTTAGGAGGATGTCGGGAATGGTGACCGGCAGAATGTCGCTTCTGAGAAAAACCAACGTTTCAGACCGGATGAAAATGAATGCCTATTGAAGTTACAGCTCTTCGAACGTGATTACTGTTAAAGTTTGTCGAAATTCTGCTGTTTTCATCAAGTTTCTCAATAATTTTTTTAAATTTTAGAATTTTTTTTACAAAATTTCCAAATGTATCCGAAACTTTCCAATTTTCACAAATTTCAACATTTTATTTTACCGTTTTAGATGAAATTTCAAAATTTTCATCAATGGCGATGGCGAAATTTTCAAAATTTTGGAAATTAAAAAAAATCCAAATTTTTCGAAATTTCCAAAATTTTCCTAATTTTCAAAATTTCTTTGAAATTCTGAATTGTGATGAATTTGAAAGTTTTAGATGAAATTTCACAATTTTAATAAAATTTCAAATTTCAAAAATGTCGATGAAATTCTGAAATGTGATGAAATTTAAGTTTTCCTTGAATTTTCCTATTTTTATACGCATTTTAATCGAATTTTATATTTTTGAATTTCCTTCTTTTAATTTGGTGAAATCGTAAAACTGAGGAATGAGCCGCAAGTTATTTCTAGATTTTGTATCAAATAAAATCACATATTTTTAGCAGATACAATTTGAATAGATTCATATGAACTTCTATTTCACAGTAAGTCAAACCGAGATTATCTTTTAAGATAATTTAACAATTAGATGATAAATTACCATTTAAATAAATTTATTCATTTCTGTAAATAAATTATGATCATCAATCATATATTCAAGACTCTTCTAACCGACTTACGTTCTTTATGTCTATTTTCCATTCAAAAATATAATAAATAGATGTCAAAGCTTAGACGTACAATAATCTCAACACCTTATTCACTTATCTTTATCCAGATAAATCTTTACAAATCAATTCAAATAAATTGTTTACCATTAACATCAATTTTAAGAAATATTATCCATTAACCGAACTAGAAGCCTTACCGATATTTCCAATCCAATTTCGATTTATGCAAGTACAATGATAAAATTGGTACATCCGATATTTCCGTTTCATGACCACCAGCCTCTAATAGTAACACTTTCCAATCACTAATCTCAGTCAATCGATTTGCTAGTACAGAACCGGCCGAACCACCACCAACAATAATAAAATCATATTCCCGATCGATTTGTTTCACATTGAACGGTCGATTTTCCGGATCAAACATATCGTAATTATAGTAAGCTAACGATGCGATAATTATTGGTAGGATGGTTAATTTCCCGAGACCGATTATAGTGGTGGCGGTTTTAAGGGCGGCTGTTATTGTCGCGGTTAATGTACCGACACCGACTGCCACTTTCGTTACCGTACCAACAACCGGCACTAATTTTAAGGCACCGGTAACGATTGGTATGGATGCTTTAACAGCGCTACCAGCCGCAGCGGCAGCTAAACCGATTGCCATATTTTTATAAATAAAATTATTTTCGTTATAAATGAGTTGTTTTAATTTTTATTTTATTTTAATTATTTTACTACAACTTTTCCCTTTTTTTTTATTTAAATAATTTATTTAATAATCATAAAAATTATTCAATGAAAAATCATTATTTGTGTGAATGGAGAAATACACGCAATTTTTCAAAGGTGGATGACAACTTTCATTGTTGCACTTTATTATCGTTGCAGTTTTTTTTTATTTCGCATCTTATATTTATTTTTTTTTTGGGTAATTTTCCAAATTTAAAATAAATAATTTAAATTAAATAAATTAATAATTAATACTAATATTCATATGGTCAACTTAACCACTTTGAATTTATTATGTAATTTTTTTGTTCGACCGACCGAATTTGAAATTTCAAAATTATTTTTGATCTTCTGCAAGTGAATGCTGTACGTACGGCATCACAGATCTTCACAGACTATTCGAAAAAACGCTTAGATTATTTGCTAAGTCTTTCCCAAGTGTATGAAGACTTTCTCCATATACGATTCGTTTGTAAAATGCAATTTCGTATGTTACTTTTAATGTGTTTTTTTAAAGAAATATTATTATTTTTTTTGATGGTTTTCGTGTATCAAGCCGTTGGCTTTGCATAATATAGCCGCTCTTATATCTTATATTCGCGGGGGGATTTTTCTTTTGAGACACCAGTTCGTCTCTATATATGAATTTTGTATACTATTAATGTACCGAACCGATTTATAAGTTTTACGTGTTTTTTCTTTTAGGCTTATCTACGATTTTAACATGTGATTTGTGTATTTTAGCTCGATTTAGTCGATTAGATTTTTAGATTTTGTTATAATATTAGTAGGCCGATGGTTGAATGAATGGTCAATTGGTCAATTTGGCCTTCTTATGTGTTGTGTCTGATTTTTTTATTTGTTTCTTTAATTATTTATTTATGCTAATCTGTAAGTAGATTTTTGAAAAAATATATTTAAATATCGTAGTTAATAATTTAATTAAAATAAGTGTATACATGCAAAGGTGCACGCATAAATCAAACCTTTTTGCATAATATATTATCATTTTTTAGGGTGGTTGATAAGTTAATGTTTTATATTTCTTGGCATTTAATTTCTGAGAAAATTATGCAAATTGGTTAGATAGGAATTAAAAGAATTTATTTTACGAATTGTTTTAATTCTACACATTTCTTTAGTTTATTTGTAAATATAAGAAATACAATTTTTAGAATATAAGAATAATATTTATAAATATTGTAATTAATTATAAAATAAATAAATAAAATTATAATAAATCAAAAATCTAAAATATTGAAAATATTGAAAATATAAATTATTTATAAACAACAAAATATATATATCAATTACACACATTTCCATTTTCTAGATTAATTAATCTGTTGGGATGGATTTTCCGAAATTTCCTTAATTATTATTTAACTTTCAAACTTCCAAGTGTTTTAGTTGACTACTTCGACTTCAATTACGACTAATTACGAAAAAATGTTCTGAAAGAGAAGTTGAGTTACATCCGAAACATAAATCTTTCTTTGAGCTTTCTAATTTTTGAAACCTTTTTGAGGAAAATTTCATATTCGATTTAAAATTAATTAATCGGATGAGAAATAGATTCCAAACAAATAAAATGAAATTTAAATTAAAATCTCTCAGTACACTTTAATAAAGCTTTTTTGAATAAATATAAAATATCGTTGCCATAAAATTATTGGAAAAAGAATATGTTACAAAACGCATAAAATTAAATTCCAAACCTATGCTTTCTTTGAGCTTTTTCGATTTTGAAAAGCTTTTGGAGGGAAATTTCCGATTTGATTAAATTTCAGTAATCGAATGAAAAGAATATACTAAATAAATAAAAATTAAATTCGTATAAAAAGCTCTCAATGTACCTTGGTGACTTTAATTGAGAGTCTTTAATTTAACGATTTGAAATTTCGTTGCAGTAAGATATTTGTTAGAAAAATAGATTTCAATACGTATAAAATTACATCCGATGCTTAAATCATTCTGTGAGCTTTCAAATTTTCCAAGAGCTTTTTGGGGACAACTTCATTAAACTTAATTAATCGGATAAAAAATGGATCGCAAACTGAATAAATTAAAGTTTTAATTAAAAACTTTTAACAAGCTTTGAATAAAGCTTAACTGATTAAAAATCAATAAAGTATTTGTTTTTAGAAATTTAAAATTTCGTTACAGGAAAATGGAGTTTGAATAAGTTCGTGCGGTTTTTTTCCGAAATTTGAAGCTTTATTGACGAAAAATGGTTACAAATTTAATAT
>JANTOP010045047.1:0-10248 GCA_027564815.1 Symmerus nobilis | reverse complement strand
AACTGTGCCGGAATTATTGAAGGCCGTTATAGCGAAAAGCCGTATAAAGAGCGGCCGTATAGCGAGGTATGAGTGTATAGTTTATTTACGGTAAAAATCCTTAAAATGTACTTCCCAAAGTTAGAAAATCAATTACCGTCATGAATCAATTTACGGTAAAAAATCTGTTTATATATACTTACCAAAGTCAGAAAAACGGTGATCGTCTATGGTTTATTTACGGTTAAACCCCCTTAAAGTTACTTACCTCATAAAAATTAAAATTCCATATGGTCCATTTTCGGTCATCCATTTGTAAATTTAATTACCTAAGTCAGAAAATTGATAACCGTCCCTGTTCTATTTACGCTCAGAACACCATAAATGTATTTACCTAAGTTATAAAAATGTGACCGTCCAAGGTATACATAGTAACGGTCAGAAACCCGTAAATTTACGTACGGAACCAAAAAAAGCACTTATCGTGATAGTCATGGCGCCAATATCGGGAAATCACTGAGATAAAAAAGGAAATTTTACTAACCTGGGTCATTAAAGTGTTAATCGTCATAGTAAATTACCAGTAAATTTACTAATGATTTACTCTGGTTGAAAATTGATTATTGTTTGGTGTTTAAAATTACTCTCGTCGCTTATCAGTCATTTCACGCCCTAGGTTATATCTCTGTTGCTCGGGCAGTAATTAATACCAATCAAACATGATTTAATCTTCAAATTATCTATATATGAGCTAAAATTTACTAAATTGATCCTTTACTAACTTCGACTTATTAGCGAACAATCAATGTTAAAACTTAAATTGAAAATATCTGGAATGTTATGATTTAAAGAGCTTTCATATAAACAACTTAAATTATGAAATAATTTCGAATTATTATTTTAATAAGTTTAATAATTGTAAATTAGCACCAGCAACAAAGTCGTAGAATGGTCATCTCCGGTCAGCCAAATCTGACTAGTTTATTTCACAAGCTTATCTGTATGTCTGCCACTATAGCTTATCAGTCTATAGATGTATGTTTAATATGTGTTACTTTGATATTATCAGCAATGGTGGTGATAACAAATTCTTAATCTGATATAATAATAATATAAAATATGAAATCAAAATAAACTTAGAATAGAATATCAGTTCGAAGCGGAAGGTGGCTTAATTCTAATTTAATTGAAAAATGGCATTTATACGTAATTTCAACTTAAAATTGTTGTCGGTATTCTTCATTTTTATCCATTGTTCTTCTAAAATTAACGCTGCGAATATTTTATGTGTAGTAACGACTCCATCCAGATCTCATTTATTAATGCAAAATGCATTGTTCAAAGGTTTAGCTGAAAGAGGACATAATGTAAGATTTTATAAGTTGCCATCCATTCTCTAAATTTATTTTACATTCCAGGTTACGGTACTGGCCACTTTACCACCCTTGCATAAAGATATACCAAATTACAAATACATCCATGTAGAATTGGAAGATGATTCAACGTTAAACCAAATTTTAACTGTATTCCTTAACGATACCGAGAAACCAAAAAATATGAGAAATATGATTTTACACATTCCTAAAATTATGAACTCAATATCAAGTCGAGGGAATGTAACCCTTAATCATCCAATTGTTAAGAGAATCATGAGGGAAGAGCAATACGATTTGGTTATCTTTGGTTGGTTTGCAAATGATCATGAATTCGGTCTTGCTGCACACTTCAATTGTCCATTTGTTATTATAACATCAAGTCCAACCGTAAAACATCTACAAGATTATGTTGGAGCTCCTTATAGTATTTCAACGGTTCCTAGTTCATTTTCAACATTTGGAAATAAACAGATGAATTTTATCGAGCGCGTCCAAAATGTTTTTTATGGAATTTTGGAACTTATGGTCTACAAATTAATGACAATATTTTTTCTTGGACCAATCTATGAATATAATTTTCCCCCAGATAAATATCCACCGTTAACTGAAATTCAACAAAATGTATCATTGGTGATTGTAAATCAACATTTCTTCCAAGATGGACCACAAGCAAATGTGCCGGCTTTAATCGAAGCTGGTGGGATGCATATAAAGTCAATACCAGATCCATTACCACAGGTGAATTCTGATATCGAATTATGATTTTCTATTAAAAATGAATCTACATTTTTAGGATATCCAAGATTGGTTAGATAGCGCTACGGATGGTGCAATATTATTCAGTTTGGGAACAAATGTAAAGAGCTCTGATTTACCAATGGCGAAACGCCACGAAATATTTAGAGCATTTTCCAAATTAAAACAAAAAATTATTTGGAAATTTGAAGATGACACATTACCAAATAAACCAGAAAATGTTATGATTAAAAAATGGTTACCCCAAAATGATATTTTAGCTCATCCAAATACCGTACTGTTCATATCCCACTGTGGAAGAGGTGGCGTCACGGAATCCCTATATTATGGTGTTCCCATATTGGGTATACCAATTTATGGTGATCAAATCATAAATTTAGAATCAATTGTTAAAATTGGTTGGGCTGTACCATTACTATATAAAAATTTGTCAGAAGAGAATCTGTACAATGGCATTAAAGAAGCCATCGATAATCCTAAATATCGGAACACAGTTAAAGGTTTATCCGATCTGATAAGAGATCGGCCACAAACTCCGTTGGAAACAGCGATATTTTGGACTGAGTATGTTATTCGTCATCGAGGTGCTAAACATATGCAAAGTCACGCTGTCCACCTAAATTTTCTACAAAGTTGCTCATTGGATGTCTTAGCATTTATCGGTTTCAGTATATGGGTAGTTTGGAAAATTTCGAAAGTATCTGTTAAATGGCTGTATGGAGTTGTAACTAGAAGAATTAAACAAAAATACGAATAATTATTTCTTATCGCTTTTTAATTTTTTGTTCCTTTCGATTACCTCTTTTATAATTAAGATTAAATAAAATATTAATAATAAAAATAAGTATACAATTTACTGCAGACATAGAAAGTATAAAGCGAGTCAGAGATTCCTCCTCCAGTATCTCCTAGAAAATAAGAACACGAAGGCTTATTAATAAAATTAAAATTAGAAATAAATAATTAATTAACCGTAAATAATAATAGTTTTTAATTAAATAAATCCAACAAGGAAGTAAATAATATAAAACGATCGAGAAAAGTAATTATTATCGCCAACCAAATATCCGTCCATAATAATTAATTAAATAGAGAAATTAAATTAAAAATTAAATATATTAATATTATTTATAATTATTAATATTATTATTATTAAAATTAAAGAAAGAAGGATTTGAAAAAGAAAAATAAATTAAGAAGGACAATTACTTATATAAACATTAATTTTAAAATTAAATAATAATTAGGCGGGAAATAATACGAATAAAAATCCGATAATGGGAGAAAATTAAAAATATATTAAATATTTAAAACAAAATTGAATTGAATTTTGTTTAATTTATTTCGAATTCGTTTGTGTTTCTATTTTAATTCAACGTCGAGCCTTTATTATTATGAATGAAAATAAAAAATAAATAAGCAGTATTTTATGGCCGAAAGCTTTCCGGCGGACGATTATTTTTATTTTATTTGTTATCCAATTATGTAACTGACATTTTATTTTATAATTATCTTTAAAAATCTTTATAAATTAGAATCGATTTTTTATTCAGTTAAAATAATAAGCAAGAAGCTATACGAAAATCTCCAGAGTTCACTCTGGACAATAGCTCTAATTAGGCAATTATTTGGTGGAGAATTTTAATTTAATTCATTTGCTTTCTTCAAATATGTTAAAAATGTCTCACAGTTTGTATCAAAATAGATCCTCATATATACTAAATAATCTAATATTTACCTAAATTTAAATAAATTTATTAATATTATTAAAAGATTGAAAAAAATTATTTCCAATCGTATGTGATAGAATAATATTAGCTAAAATTGATAAACTCAATGCAAAAGAAAAGTCATTTCACAATAAAATATTAGTTTTATTAATTATTATTAATTCATAATAAAATATTAAAAGAAAGAAATATAAAAATATTTACTATTATGGTGAACTTGATAACAAATTTCTATAATGTTAATACCTAAGATGCGCTTCGCAGAATTTCAACAAAAGTATATCGTTTTAATTACTACTTCCATTAATATAAAATTCAAAATTTCAGTTAATTTCACCGATTCGTTCGCAAAATACATAGGATCTAAACAAATTCTTGCATATCCAAAATTAGCCACTTCAATTTCAATTAAAGAAATTAAATAGTGAATATTCAAATAACTAATACACATTTTTTTATTTCAGATATCCAGATTCCAGGGTTCATAGTATTCATGTAAAAAAAAAAACCTAAAAACGAGTTCTCCTATAAAATTTGGGTTTTAGGACATCTCAATCAGAAATTCTAGAACGGTGATGTGTTGCGCAGAATTCCACCTAAATATTACCAAGTCATTACTACCTCAAATATTAAAATTTGTGCCATATAGTTGTTAAGCCGCGTCTAGAGCTTTTGAAAAATATTACACCGAATAGTTTGGTAGAAAATATATTACATGAATTAATCAAAATAAAAATAAATTACAAGTTTTAAAAGAGGTAATCGACCAGATTGTATTAAGAAATGATAAGAAAAAATTGAAAAGCGATAAGAAATGATTATTCGTGTTTACGTTTAATTTTTCTAGTCATAACTCCATACAGACATTTAACAGACACTTTCAAAATTTTCCAAAATACCCATATACTGACACTGATAAATGCTAAGCAATCCAATGAGTAACTTTGTAGTAAATTTAAGTGGACAGCATGACTTTGCATATGTTTAGCACCTCGATGACGAATAACATACTCAGTCCAAAATATCGCAGTTTCCAGAGGAGTTTGTGGCCGATCTCTTATCAGATTGGATAAACCTTTAACTGTGTTCCTATATTTAGGATTATCGATGGCTTCTTTAATGCCATTGTATAGATTTTCTTCGGACAAATCTCTATATTGTAATGGTACAGCCCAACCAACTTTAACAATTGATTCTAAATTATCGATTTGATCACCATAAATTGGTATACCCAATATGGGAACACCATAATATAGGGATTCCGTAACGCCACCTCTTCCACAGTGAGATATGAACAGTACGGTGTTTGGATGAGCTAAAATATCATTTTGGGGTAACCACTTCTTAATCATAACATTTTCTGGTTTATTTGGTAATGTGTCATCTTCAAACTTCCAAATTACTTTCTGTTTTAATTTTGAAAATGCTCTAAATATTTCGAGGCGTTTCTCCATTGGTAAATCGGAGCTCTTTACATTTGTTCCCAAACTGAATAAGATTGCTCCATCTGTAGCGCTATCTAACCAATCTTGTATATCCTAAAAATGTATATTAATTTTTATTTGAAAACCATTATCTGATATCAGAATTTACCTGTGGTAACGGGTCTGGTATTGACTTAATATGCATACCACCGGCTTCTATTAAAGCCGGTACATTTGCTCGTGGTACATCTTGCGAGAAATGTTGATTTACAATCACTAATGATACATTTTTCCGAATTTCAGCTAGCGACGGATATTTATCTGGAGGAAAATTATACTCATAGATGGGTCCGAGAAAAAATATTGTCAATAATTTGTTGAATAAAAGTTCAGAAATTGCATAAAAAACATTTTGTACGCGTTCGATAAAATTCATCGGTTTATTTCCGATTGTTGAAATTGAACTAGGAACCGTTGAAATACTATAAGGAGCTCCAACACAATTTTGTAGATGTTTTACGGTTGGTGCCGGCGTTACAATAACCAATGGACAATTGAAGTGTGCAGCTAGACCGAGTTCATAATCATTTAATAGAAACCAACCGATGATAACTAAATCGTATTGCTCTTCTCTCATGATTCTCCGAACAATTGGATGATTAAGGGTTACATTCCCTCGACTTGTTACTTTGCTCATAATTTTAGGAAGTTGGAAAAGTGTATTTCTTGGTTTCTCGGCATCATTAAGAAATACAGTTAACAGTTGGAATAGCGTTGAATCATCTTCCAATTCTATATGGATGTATTTGTAATTTGGTACATCTTCATGGAACGGTGGTAAAGTGGCTAGTACCGTAACCTGGAATATAAAATCAATTTAGAAAATGTATGCCAATTTATAAAATCTAACATTATGTCCTCTTTCAGCTAAACCTTTAAACAATGCATTTTGAATTAATAAATGAGATCTGGATGGAGTTGTTTCTACACACAAAATATTCGCAGCGTTCATTTTAGATGAATAGTGGATTAAAATAAAGAATACCGACAACAATTTTAAGTTGTAATTTTGTATAAATGCCATTTTATTTAAAATCTTTTTCAATTAAATTATATTAAGCAATCCTCACAATTTAAACTGATTTTCTATTCTAAGTTAATTTTCATTCGGTATTTTATATTATTATTAATCAGATTGAAAATTCGTTATCGCCGACAATTAAGAATTAACACAATGTTAATATCTAATTAAAAATACATACATCTTCATTCCAGCAGAAATACAGATAAGCCATTAAAATGTTAGTCATTTACCATTAGTCAGATTATAATATATGGATGACCATAGATTACCGTATACAATTTATTACTTGTTTTCAATTAAACAAATTAAATTTAAAACCCCGAATATTAGTATGTAATTACAGTAATTATATAATACTAATAATAATTTATTTATTATTTATTTATAGAAACATTTAAAATTAATTATAATTTGAGAAGGATAAAAAAAAATTAAGGTAAAAAAGACAAGAAATACTAAATATTTGATATTCACTACTAAATTTTAAACTCGTGTGCGTTAATATTTCTGAAACTTTATAAATTAATATTTTAAATATTCTAGGTTATTTATAAACTAATTAAATTAATAATTAAATTTATGATGTTAATAATTTATTTAATAATTTGATTTATAAATAATAGTTATAATTATTTAATTTCAATTTAGAATTTATTGTTTTAATTTGATTAATATTTTTTAATTTACCTTAAATATAGTAAATTAATGTCAATTTCTCTCAATTCTTAAAATTAAGATTGGAGTTTTTACACATGGAAACACATGATTATCGTTCAAGTATAGTTTGATCAAAATAAGATATTGTATGGGACACTTTACGAACGCTTCTAAATCCCATTGACAATTGTAAATATTATTTTTGAATTGAATATCTTCAATTGAGAAATTTTAATAAATTAATTTAAAATTGATTTAGCTGGAATTAATTTAAAAATGCTAAATGTAAGTAAATAATTATTCAAAAAATTAAAGGGAGGTTTTCTTAATATCGAGTAATTTGTACGGATATGGGACTGGGCTGAGACATGCTGGGTGGTCCCTCTAGTAAAAAATTGAAATGAATCTCTAGAGATGGTTCAATATAATTATTAATAAATCCATTTCTAGCCACTGAAATTACAAAAACAACAATTTCTCCGAATACTGGAAGATCGATTTAGTAGACTAACGACCTACGAGGACATCAATAATTTATTATGGAAAGATATTGCCGATGAGGTCAATGCTGATGGACCAATCGTTAGAAAAGGTTATGAATGGAGGCGCGTAAGAAAGTATCTCTTTTTTATAATTAAACTTTAATTTATTTAAATTTTTTTAGGCATTTAAATGTTTACGATGGAAAGTGGATAACAAACGGCAGAAAAAGAGATCACTAAACTTCGATGAGCGAAGGATTGCCGCATTGGATCGAAAAGTGAATGAAATCAGATCACTTAAAAATAGAAATTACATTTCCGTTCGGAATTCATCAATCATCAGAATGGATTCTTATCAAAAGATGTGTCGATTTTGTTTATCGATTAACGAATCGAGCAAATTAATTAATCTATTCGATGGCTCGATAACCGAGAAATTAAAACAGCTCTCCACAATAATTATATTGGAGAAAGAAGACGGATTACCTCAATGGATATGTAAAAGTTGCTTCAATTCCCTTGATAAAGCGTACACATTCAAGGTGTTATGTGAATTTAGCGATTCTTTACTTAGAAATGGATGGACTGGGAAATCTATTGAAACAATAGATAATATCACTACAGACTATTTTCAATCAACGGTTGAAAATGATGAAATTCAATTTGAAAACATACAATTACCTTGTATTAAGAATGAACCAGATACTGAACCACCTACGGAAAGGGAGGAATTAATTTCCAAAGTTTGAATGACATAAGAAATCATTTTAATTCTTCTTATTAATATCATTCCTTAATTGTAGCATTCCGACGGAATATTTAAAACCAATGGATTCTACGACCAACAAGTCGATGAACATTTAAATAAGCCACCAGAGTATTTTTGCTCCAAATGTCCATATAAGACTTATAGTAAACTTAGTATTCGTTCACATGTAAAGATACATAGATCGATAGAACAGAAAGACACAAATATGCATTGTAAGGAATGTGATAAGAAATTTTCATCTAGATGTAACATGTTGAAACATATTCGAAATATACATATGAACGAAAGAAATATTCAGGTTGGTCGGTCATTAAATTCTAAAAATTGTTTTTAATTAATCGTTTATTTTATTAATTAAGTGTCATGAATGTGGATTTAGATTAACCGATCGACACCATTTTACTGATCATTACGTTGCCCTACATGCAAAAATTAAACAATATAAATGTTCGGAATGTGAAAATGCATACTATTGGGCTTGGGGACTCAAAAAACATATACAAAAATGTCATCCGGATATTGTATGTTCATCGGCTAAGGATTTTCGAAAGTTGACAGAAGAAGAATCGGCAACATTGAAGAAGGCGCATATTAATTTAAATATCTAACTTTTAGCATATCGTAATATTTATTTTTAAGAGGTATTCGTTAAGTACGCTCCAAGATTAATAATAGCAATTTTATAAACTATTTAGAAAAATTATTAAGGAGGAAATTGTAATGCGAGAAGTTACAATTAGCTTGGGGAATTTTCAATATATTTATATGTACATTGATTTTACAAATGTGTACATTAAAATTTACATGTTTTCCCATAAGATAAATTTAAAAATGTCCGTTTTTCGTATATAGTTCACGTAATGTAAAATGAACACTCGGCTAAAAAGTCGCACAGAACAACTCAATAAGGAACTACATCACCTAACAGTTTATTATATAGTATAATTAGGTAGGAACATCCGGCATTTCGAAATTAAACTAGTATCTAAAATTTTAAGTTTCAAGATTTAATTTAACCATTTTTGTTAAATCCAAGGAAATTAAAGTAAACGGAAGACCTAATAGCGTGTACGAATAGAAAGAATGGTGAAGTGGCGCTTTTTTCCAGCGGATTTCTTTCTCAAACAGTAATTTGCAAATGTATTAGTCGAATTGGGATACTTCACAAAAATTACAAGGGCTGGCCACCTTTCGATAATTTTAGCGCAGGGGCGTGCAGTCAATATCTTCTTGAGGTGTGCAGAATTTTATAACCTTGTCAGCAACTTTATTAGTTTCATTGAATTTTTGTACCTCTGCTTGGTTGCTATCTGAAATTTGCTTTGTCGCAGAATTTTATTGAGAGATCGGAAAATACGATTTGGGAAATTAAATTTATGGAATCAGTGAGGAAATTGTAGAAAAAACTATTTTTAAAAAATCAACCCCTGATTTTAAGGGGGATTTATATAACGAAACAGTAGCAAAATCAGTTGTTTTCACGGAAATTGTTAAAATTTTCAGGGAAATTTTACATTACGAATTTTCGACATGAATTCAAATAGGGGATGACCTGCACGATTACTCAATACTTTAAGATTAGGGGTTAACCTATCAACTTATATAAATTTAAAATCCACTTAAATTTCGACTTGTACAAAATTCAATAAAATTGATTAATTTTTGATCGAAATTTTCGTAAGAATTTAATGAAATTTTTTTTTGTTAATTTCCTAATCTATAACGATGGAAAAATATTTCTACGTTATTTACGACGACTTTTATTAAGAAAATTTTTTTAAAAAATTAACCGCTTTGAATGTTATCGGTTTTCTTATCAATAAATCGAAGCTTCGATTTTATACAATTTATCTGACTATCTTGTGGAGACATTAAATTTCCGGGAAATTTTCTTTGGAAACCGAAAAATCTGGCTATTTAGAAATAAATCGTCAAATGAAGAAATTGTGGAACAAACTTTTCCATAAAACTCATATCCCGATTTTAGGGGG
>JANTOP010045036.1:0-10249 GCA_027564815.1 Symmerus nobilis | reverse complement strand
CAAAATGTGTAAGATCGCAATTATGGAATAGAAATTAGTGAAAATATTAGGTCATATATGTAAAAGTGACATGATGTGTTCGGTCACAGTGAGTGATCCAAATTTGCACTACACGATTGGGGCGCCAAAACACAAATCGTCGATGCGGATAGAGATGGAGTTAAAACAGAAAAACATTTTTTCCTCAAAATGTTCCCAATAAAATATGGAATCATAAAAATGCTGTTGGATTTAAAATACGAAATGGCCAAATTCGATGCAACCTAATATACATATATAAACAAAATAACAATAAATGATCAAGAGTTCGGGTTAGAAAAGACTGGGCTTATTTTAATTTAAAGGACGAAATATTTAACGAAACAGCGATGGCACATAAATGTTCCGGCTATCCTGTGGTGTCGGTGTTACCATAGGATTTGATGAAAATTCGCCAATTTTGAGAGATATGACACACTTATATCACCTTCAAATATCAGCTCGAACAGTTCAGCTGTTCAATGAACCAGTTCGGTCGATCAAACAGCTATTCCCGTCGATCAATCAGTCAGTCCAGTTCGAACGGAAAGTAAAGATCGAATGCAAAACCTACGTGTAAACCAAAAACGATAAATCGAAATATAAGAGCGAAATTAATAATTCATAAAATTTGTTTATTAATTTGTTATGTGTAAACTTTAAAACTTACTTTAAAAAATACTAGTACCGAGAAAAGTGATGGGAATGTGGAGCATTTAATGTCAAATTTTATTAGAGCACAGGTGAACGCAATTTCTTCCCGAAACTGAAAAAACTGTTTTATTGGAATTCACTGTGACATTTTGTTTACAAAAAAATAACGAGCGACTGTTTTATTCGTTCACGAGAGTACTATTGTGAACCCCACCAACTATCCGTCAATTTCTAAAGAGTGCTTGGTGTATAATGTTTATTTACCACTTTTTGTTAATTTGTGTGTGGACAACTGATGAGGGGGTTATGTAAAATATTTGGAAATTGTTTTGTGGAAAATAAAATCGAAAGAAACGTTCTAAATAGTAAATAAAATAAAAAAATGTTGAATTTGAAAAATATCGTTCTTAACGGGAAATCCAAAATACAATTTTAACCTAAAAAAATCAATACACCGTAATTATAAACTGTTTTATTCGTGCACCATAATCTATGAGAATCCGTATTTTTGACAGCATTCACTACGGAGCGGAAAAGTGAGATTACCACTCCAATCGAATTCGATATAAATAAAGTTAATTCTATGACTATTGACGTTAAATGTCGTAAACACTACACTCCTTTCGTAACGCTTCTTTCACACATAACGATTTTGGTCGTACGGTAAAAAGCCTTACGACTAGATTCCGTTAAGCCCACTACAAACATTCCGACAAATCGTAAACGGCCGTCTGATCAGACCGTCGTTTGTCGGATTTGCGGGATGGTAGCAGTGTCTCCACACGTTACGATAATACTTTGACGATTTTCAGTTCAGTTCAGAATGATGAATGAAAAAGACGTACGTACTACGTAGGTTTGGAATTAACTTTCTGTTTAAAATGAAAACCCGTAAACCTCGCATTGTATGGTTTAAGAAATGGTTTTTAATTAGAAACTAATATTTGCATGAAAATATATTGAATGAGTTGAATATTTGCACCTAAAGATTGGCATAACTATTTGAGGAAGGACGAAGAAATTTGAAACATTTAGCACTTTCTTCCTCATGCTAAACGAACAGACACGGTATTTTTATTAATATTTCTTTTTTATGTAATTATGACTAGGCACAGAAAAATATATTCGGTCGGAACGATTTGTCGAATGGCATGTTCGACTTGCAACGACAAACTGCGCCGACCAAAATCATACGACAAATCGTAATCGACATTCATACACACGTTCCGACAAATCTGATCAGACGGTTGTTTACGATTTGTCGGAACGTTTGTAGCGAGCTTTAGTGTATTGAAGAAGTGCATTAGACTATTTACACGTAACGGTAACGGCACGACATCGTGAACTGCCGTCGTAAGCTGTGATGAAGTTTTTTAGCGTGCACGATGTCGATGAGGACTTCACACGTTAATTATAAGGCCAAAGTTCAACTTGTCCAAAATTATTTCGCAGACATCTTTCAATTTTCTTGGGCTAATATGTTAAAACATTACAGGAGTGAAAATGTGTAGTAAAGAACGATATTAAAGTCATCTTCTTTTCTAGAGGTGTGTTGTGCACTTTTTATTTGCATCTCTTTCTTTCTAATGTGAAATTTGAAAACATTGGAGTGAAGTGCACCACACCTCTAGAAAAGAAAATGACCTAATTAAATAAATATACCTATATAAAAAATAAATAAAATTCTTTCCTTACTTTTCTCTTCACATGACAAACATCCCTTTGCATTGCAATCATATTAATAAGATCCTGTTGCTCCTGATCGAACAGCACATCTAACATTTTGTTGCATTTCTCTCGGTCTGGTTCATCTAGAGCAACTTGCAAGTATATTCGCCATTTATTCGAATCGAAACCCCAATGCAACGTTTGATTTTCATTTGGTTGATGCACGTGACAAACGAATTTTTGCGGCGTAAACAGTCCATGGCATTGAATGCATTCAATGCATGTCGGCTCCTTGTACGAGTACAAATCGGGCATACAAATGCCTTCACATTTACCAAAGCAGCGATGATAAACACGAAACGAATCAATCGGCCCGATAGTTTTGTCCAGCCCTCGTTGATGATCAGGGCTGTGCAACAAAGCGCTGCACAATCGTTCTGCATTAGTACGGGTAATTAAACCGGAAGCTTTAACATCTTCCGGCAGAATTTTGGCCACTTTAAATTCGTGTAACTGTTCCGGTGTACATTGCGAACAAAATATACGCAACTCATCGAATACACAATTAATTTGATCCAATGTAAAGTCTTTGAGAACGGTATTTAGTACTTGGGGAAAACATAACCGTTGTTCACCACCCAACATAAAACAACCGATCGGCTTACCCTCGAGCACTGTTTGATAGACAACCCCACGACCAGTATCGGCGGTCGATAAAATTGGTTGTGGTATTTCAGGTGGTGGTGGAACAATGGCAACATATTGACTTTCGTCAATTGACTCGTCCGGCGAATGTAATTGACGTTTCAATGGGTTGACGACCAACGATACGCCGGGTCCCTGAAGACTTTTTGTGGCACTATTTTGATAGGTTTTTAGTACGGTACGTAAATGGGGTGTAACAAACTCCATCATAGTATTTTCTGGTAATAAACAATTGAATATTGAAATTTTATTTCGATTTTATCTTAAAGCGTTCTTTTTAATTTTCTAACAATTTTATTATTAATCTTGACAAGTCTGTGGTTGCATTATGAACAGTTTTTCTTCGATTGTTTATAATTTTTGTTTATCTTCATTTTGTATATAGCATTTCTTGGGGTGAACTTGAATTAACCCCACTCGGCCATTTCCATTTTACACTGCTTAGATTTCTGAATATTAATCTATTATTTTGCACTTGATAACCAAATATATTTATTAGGGAAATTACTTCTTTTTATCAGTTACACTAGAAGCGTAAGTCAAAATAAATTTACAATAATAACTAAAAAGAAAATATCGCGCAAGTTTAATATCCACGATTCATACAAACATCGTATAACACTTCTTGGTACTGTTAGCACCGCGGCTGCAATCCACAATTATATCTTCATATTCTAAGATATAAAACATAAATTAATAATATGTAAGAGCCCACTCTGGTTTATTTTAACGGCCATTCGATATTTATGTAAGAAAAAAATATCTGTATAAAATATCCGCACCCGTGTTTCGCATGTGTTTGGTGAATTCGCGCGCGCGATGCTCACACAAAATTAGAATATTCTGGGCATACAAAATTGAACGGATATTTTAATATTCTTGGCACTGATGACTGCTTTTTCAATTTATATTTTTTTTTAACTATTTTCTATATAGGTTGGGTTGAGTCTGCCTGTCCTATTCCCGAACACATTCAATTTTTTGAAAAACACTGAGCTTACGCAATGCAATTCATGCCTGTTCTGAATGTTTTTCTATTGGTTTTGGAACTATCTGCAAGTTCAACTAAAAAGTATTATAAATAATAGCAATACGGTTGATAATTATATCGCGTCGATAAATGAAATATCGGAACAAAAATAGAAAAAAGCTGTACCATTTTAGTCGAAAACAAACAACACACCTACACACGTCTTTTATATAATTATATACTTTACTTTTGCATGCAAAGAAAAAAAGTAAATTTAACTCCAAAGAAAAAATGTTGCAAAATATTTTTTTTCTGCGATCCAATAGAACTGATGGGAATTACAGACGGCATTTGCGCTGCTGCTATTGCCCCTTGATAGAAAAACACATACACTGAAGCCGATATCCAAAAATAATAATAAAAAAAAAATCACCGACGACGCGACATGACCGAGACTTTTTTTTGCTATTGTTTTATATATTTTTTATTCCTCTTTGCACACACCGCTACGACGTCGGTGACGAAAAAAAAACGAGACGCCGAGGGATTCGATTTGAACGAAGATGGAGAACGGTCAATAGAAATTTTTTTTTTATTGAATTTTATGCAATCTTTTTCTCAATTTCTATAAAGAATTAAATTGTGTATAACTGTATACCAATTTATTGTTAAAAAACACAGATTTGTCTCACACATCTCAGTTTCAATAATTTTTTGTTAGGAATAATCGTACAAATCCCATTTAACGATTTTTTCCCATCTATAAAATATTTCTAATAATTTTCTATTGGAAAATATATATATATATGTATATATACATATATGCACTCTATATAAATTTTACTACACGGTATAATGAACACACAACCAACAATTCTGCTCCACCAAATATTTTCGACTGTTTCTGAATTAAAAAACTAAGCTTCGCGCTACGACTCGCGAAAACGACAACCCATCATCATCATCATCCATATCGGGGATAAAGTTGTGTAAAGTAAATATATTTCTTGCATATACAAGAACAAAAACTTTCTGTATAGTGTTGTCAAGTTTTTAAATGAATGTCTGGGAAACTGAATGCGACGACCAAGCTTTCTACAATTTTCTATATCTATTTTGACATAAAAAGGAATCAAAAAATTAAATCTTCGAATGAATTGCACTAAACAGCTCGTTTGATATTTACATGACATTCAACCAACAGTGGACGTTTTTTATGCCCCGCGACAAGATTTTGAAGAACGAATAATTTTATTTACGATTTACATACCTAATTTTAATATAGGGTCTATAACTTAGAAACCGAAATTTGACACAAGATGTGAACACTAGTGATGGGGAGTATCGGTTTATTTTGGTATCGGAACTATCGGATACTTCCTAACCAAATATCGGATATTTTACAACCGATACCGATACCGATACTTTCGTAGAAATTTGACCTATTTGAAGTACATGGGTATTAAATGGATATGAACCCAAGTAGCATACAGTACATTATACGTTGATCCGTTGACCTACAATGATATGGAAGAAAAGACAAGAGGAAAGAATTGGAATACATATTGGAGTGGATATTGAAAATAAAATTCTTAGATATTTTAAAAGAATATTTTCTTGTCCATTGTGGACTAAGGAGAGAAAAAATAATTGGTTACAAAAATTAAAAAATATTATTTAGAAATTCTATTTATTAAAAAATAGAAGAGTTAGAGCTAGATTTGTTTGGGAAATTCCAAACGCATAAGTATCGGGTACATTTTAAAAGTATCTGTCGGATACATTGGATATTCGTTGGTATCGGATACATTTGTATCAGATAGATACTTTTTGCACATTACTAGTGAACACCTTGATTTGTTTGTGCGCATCATATTTTTTTCAATCATGGAAAATTTTGAAAATTGGCGAAAAAACAGCATTTGCGGGAAGTTTTCCTGAGTCGCTTTTTTGCAAATAAACCTGCAGCGAATAGTCATCGTTTGCTCGTGGAATTGGAGATGTGGAAGGGCGATTTTGCATGTCTGAAATTCTGCTCGAGCGTAAAAATAAGTCGTTTTTGCAACGAATTGTTACTGGCGACGAAAAATGGATTCATTACGACAACCCGAAACGCAACAAATCGTATGTGAAGCCCGGCCAACCAGCCAAATCAGCACCGAAGAAGAATATTCACGCTGCCAAGATAATGCTCTGTATTTAGTGGGATCAGAAGGGAGTTGTGTATTATGAGCTTCTAAAACTGGGTGAAACCATTACTGGAGAGCTGTACCGACAATAACCGATTCGTTTAAAGAGAGCATTGAAGGAAAAACGGCCAGAATGGGCGACCTTGATTGACACGAGACATTGATTTTCCAATATGACAATGCTCGGCCACATGTTGCTCAACGCGTTAAAAACTATGTATTTAGAAAAACGGATGGGAAGTTCTGCCCCACCATATAGACTTGGCGCCTTCTGACTACCATTTGTTTGGGTCGATGCAGAATGCACTTTCCGGAATACGCTTCACTTCAGCCCGAGGCATCAAAAATTGACTCGATTCGTTCTTTGATTCAAAAGATGACCGGTTTTTTTGGAAGGCAACCACAAATACCCAGAAAGATGGGAAAATGTTGTAACTTCCGATGGACAATACTATGAATAACAGAATTGTACAAGATTTTCTTTAATAAACGCTCAAATTTCCTAAAAAAATGCCGATTTTTAAGTTATAGACCCTAATATACAATTTTGACAATAGAAAATTGAAGATATTAATATTATTAATTGTGTGAATTTAACATAAGTATTACAATAATTTTTATTTTGTCGGCCGATGCGATAGGAACGATATTCGCAACATTTTGAAAAATTTGTATCCTGCCGTAGTGCAAGTCAATGGAAACGATTTTGATAATGGACTCGAACCTTTAACCTCTTATGGTCGTGTATTTATTGTTTTGATATAACTAATTCAATATTTTCAACGTTTCTTCTTGCAGTAAATACAATAGGAAGAATACAAAATTAATTTAACTTTAAATTTTTTAATCCCGGCAGTAGAATTATTCATAAGAATTTAATCAAATTTATAAATTTGTTTTCTATAGCGAACAAAAATCATTCATTCGTAAACATGTGTCACCTAGATACGAAAAAAATTCACGAATCTTTCATTTTTCAAATTTTTGTCACACTGGCATTAGTATTAGATGACGAATAGAGTCGATTAAAAACTCACTGCAAACATACTGCGTTGATAAAAATATGCAATGACTTTTTATCGACTCGACTCGCTATCTACTAAAAGCTTCCACAGCAGGTGAAATACTTAAAAGTGTTTCAAACGTAATTGTGGATTTTTTAGTACGATTATTACCCATAAAAACTCGGTTATTCATAAATAATGCTGTTTTGTCGTTGATCTACGTCTATACTATACTATACGATCCTTTTGTCACATATCTTATGTATTATAATATATAAACGAGTATGAAGGTATTTTTTGTTACTGGACGCGTGACTTAATTTTGAGAGATTTCTAAGAGATGGCGTAACTTGTAATATATCGCATTGGGGCATACTGTTCCTATATTCATGGTGAAGCACCATCATTAGACTCTAGTTTTTGGTGTATGACTCTTCTTTGAAGAATAAACAACGTATTTATTTCAGCCATGGAAATAACATTTCAGCATTAAATATATCGAATTATGTGCCAACAAAATGTTACTTTTCTTGTTTAATTTACATAATTTAATTTAAGGGCTGCTGAAAGTTATCGATTGCTATCGGAAATCCATGCTGATTATACTCCGTCTATAAAAACATATGAATACTGGCTTCGACACTTTAAAAGTGGTGATTTCGACACGGAAGACAAAGAACGTTCAGGCCAGCCGAAAAAGTTTAAAGATGAAGAATTGGAGGCATTACTCGAAGAAGACTCGTGCCGAATGGAATAACAACTTGGAGAACCATTAGGAGTTGATCGCACAATCATTTCCAAGCGCATACATGCAAGGAAATTGGGTGTCGCACGACTTAAAACCGAGAGATGTGCATTGTGCAACGGTGATTTTTTACCTAAGAATAACTGGTTAAACTGCATTATCGCAAAGATATTGTACATCATATCGTAACTGGTGATAAAAAATTGATACGGTACGCTAATTCAAAACACAAAAAATCATAGCTGAAACTCGGTCAACCATCAACATCCTCGTTGAAATCGAATACCCATGGCTTCAAGCTTATGGGGGTATCTGGTGGGATCAGCTGGAAGTAGTGTATTAAGAGCTGCTCCAACCCAACGAAACAATTACTGAGGAACGCTACCGACAACAAACTACCGCAATACGCCAAAACACACAACGAAGTGACTTTTCGACATGACAATGATCGGCCAAATGTTGCAAAATTCAGTAAGGAAACATTAGTCGCGCTTAGATGGCCTACCTTACCAGATATTATTCCTTCTGATTATCACTTATTCCCATCGATAACGGCTTGTCTGAACAGCCCTCCCGTTCTTACGAGGTTACTAAAATATGGGTCGGTTCGAGTATAGGGCCAAAGGATTTGTCGTTTTTTCAAAGTGATATTCGTATATTGCTAGAAATATATGACAGAGTAGTGGCTAGTGATAAACAATACTTTGAATAATTAACTTGTTAACATTTTTTTTCAATGAAACAATACTTTTACTAAAAAATCCCTTAAAATTAAGTCACAAATCATATATGTTTATATTCTTTTCATCGAATTTGTAAATGGAATATGAACCAATGGTTTTCTGCCGTCTACTATGGCTTAAAAGGGCCTATATACTCTATGATACTAGCTCTCCAATTGAATAAACCCCAGCGTAGTTCAAGCGAAGATTCTCTTGAAAAAGATATAACTGCGATCAAAACGATTGAAAGAAATGCGAACGAGATTACTTCCGTTAATATTAATATTCATCATAATAATTAACTACAAATTATTAAATTGAATTGCATAAACTTTTAGTAATTAAGTATTAATTTTAGATCACTAACGTACTAAGTACAAATTTTGCTATTAAAACAAATGATGACGATGATAAAGTTAGTCTAAGGTGGGAGGAATGATATGTTTAAGATAATCTATTTCTATATTACCGTCGCCTTTCATTAGGCTTATCATATTCTATTATTCAACACCAGTTTTTTAATTACGAAGAATTGAAATCGAATTGACCTCAAATTACATGCAATTACACGTTTGGAGAGGATTTAGTGCCATATAAATTACATGTCATTTTTTATCTCTCTCACTTTGTTGCCATTCCTGGTACTCTCTATTCTCAGGTTCTACTGAAATATGGTACTTGCCAGATGTTATGTGGTATATGCGACTGAGACACCATCTATGACTTGGGACCATCTATCATCTGGAACCATCTATCATCTGGAACCATCTATCATCTGGGACCTATTGATCCCCCCGTAAAATTGCTTTTCTCTATAATTTATTGTGTCTAATCACATACTTTGAAATTTTGTAAAATGCATTGAAAAACTTGGATTGGTTTTTGCACTACTCTTGGCAGAGATGCTATGAGGATTAAAATGTTGAAAATATGGCATAAACCTTTCAAATCTAAAATCAGAAATTACCAACGTATCATAAATGTGCGTTTATATTTTTTATATCTAAATATATACGATGTGACTATGATGACTAAAAATTTACAACACTAGTCGCAATTGGTTCATCCGAATATTAACGAAATTTATCCAAAGCCATCTACACTTTGGGTCCAAATCGCACAATACTATCTATAATTTATAATTTGTAATGGTATTTATATCGTCTTCGATTGAAATGTTTACAACCCCGTTCCGTTCACGCAGAGTTTTAAAATGATAATTTGTCAAATGGGAGAATGTGATGGAATATTGGTGTATAAAATATGCCATTATCCCATTTTAATAATAATAGGAAATAAAGGAATGGGATTTAGTCAATAAAATGGTTTTTGATGTTCAGTTATACGCCGTTGAAAAAAGTTCATGAATCGAAGATGGCATTAGTGTAGTTTGTGGTATGAACCAAACGCATGAACAAAATGTAAGAAAAAATAAATGTATTGAATATGCCATTATAAGTATAGTTGTAAAGTTGATTTTTATGCCCATGCCACATCATTTGGAAAAACGAACGATTTTATTTACGATTTACCTAATTTTACCGTAATAATATAAAATTTTCACAATTAAAATT
>JANTOP010045025.1:0-10250 GCA_027564815.1 Symmerus nobilis | reverse complement strand
ATCAAAAGTTGCTAATTTGACTGAAAATGTAAATAAATATTAACCTGTAATTAAATTTTTAATATATGTAATTATAAATTTGAAGAAAAATTGTAATGTGTTAAAGAAAATAATAAAATAATAACACATGAAATGAAATTCTGATTGACTACGACGGGACTTGCATGTATTAGTAAGTTTTTCTATCTCCTGGCCTGTAATACAGACGGTCGTGACATTAGGGATTTAATTTGACGCTCATTTGAAGAGTTGTAATAATTTTACCATGGCTACCAATGTTCATGGCAAATTCGCCTTGACTCGTAATCGGTGGGTCCAATTAAATCGCCTATTCTACCAAATTAATTAGGTCGGTACTCACGCTCCAAAAAAATACAAAAAAACGCCGAGGCTGATTTAATTTCCGCGAAACGATTAGATAAAAATATGCGATAACTAAATTTGAAGACATGTAATTCGAATTCAAATTGAATAAAATTATATTCAAAACTTAAAGATTTCACTGAACCCTTTGGATGGAAATTATGTGCCATGAATTCACGTCCCAAACCTATAGTATTTTTTGAGCCTTTAAGCTTTCGTTGAGTTTTTTCAGGACAATTTAAGAAAAGTCTCAAAACGGTTGATTTTTCAAAAAATTTACTTGAAAAATTCTGTAAAATCAAAGTCAATTTTTCTAGAAAAAAAATTTTACGATTGATTTTTAAAAATAAAAATTATTTAAGAAAAACTCTTCGAAAATTAATAAAAAATCAGTTGGCATCATTCGATTAGAAATATTTGTAACACATTTTTTTCTAGAAATTCCGACAAAAATTGGTCGAATTTATTGAATTTTTACAAGTCGATTTTTAACGGGATTTTAAAAATATTTGTTGGGAGGGCATCCTCTATCATTATATTATTAATAGATCACCCTACTTATCCCCTATTTGAATCCTCTTTGAATATTTTAAATGTTAAATCTCCCGGGAAATACATAATAAGCATTTCGCTGAAAAGTCACCGTTTTCTTGACGTACCCATTATATCCACCCTCATAAAATCAGGGGGTTGATTTCTTTCAAAAATTTCTTTAACAATTTGTTTATTGTTAGCCTAAGTTTCATTTCGCAATATTAGATTTTCCGAATCCGCAATAAAATTTCCTGAAAATTGACATTTTCTGGGAGAATGTCAAAAAAAATTCTATAAAATCGATTTTTTTTGCCAAAAAAAAAAAAAAAATAAAATTGCTGATTTTTTCAAGAAATTTATTTAACAAAATCTCTTCCATAATTAATTAGAAATAATTTGGGATCATTCGATCAGAAAAATTTTCCCTCAAAACCATTTTATGAAAAGAAATTAAAATAAATAAAATAAAAAGAAATCGTTTCTGATATATGCGAAAGCTGTTGTATACAGAAACGGAATTTCGGATTAAAACGGAAGTAAATCGGCAAGGTTCGGATAAAAATACTAATGAACCGATTAGGGTCATCGGTAGATAAGATATTGTATAAATTTATATTTATTAAAAATTTAATATTAAAAAACTAAGATTAATTAATTTAAATTAATTCTTAATTTTGTGGGGAGCCGGCGAAAGGGGATTACATAAAGAGAGCGTTTCGTAAACGGTGAAAAGTCGGATTAATTTAGGTCATTATCAATTCGCCTATTTCATTCATTTTCCCAAACTCATAACTCGTTTAAATAATTTTTTATCTTAAACCCATAAAATTAATTTTGAATTTAGCTCATCGGCTATCCAGGAAATCGTTCAACCAAATTAGGCAAAGTTTTCTTAATAATTTGTTGAATTCAAAAATTGATTGCCCGATTAACAAATAGCAATACCGGAAATTAATCTATTCTAAGGTAAGTTCAAAATTGGCTGAAATGATTTTTTATCTCAATACCAATTAATAGTTTTTAATTTTTAGATCACCGGTTGTCCAAGAGAAGAAATTTCGGGCAAATTGGACAAGCTCGTATTGGCTCAAGTAATTTTTTTTGTACTTATTGTTAGAAAAAACAGACATGAAATTAGGGTTAATCGGAATATAAGGAATTTTAAAATTTAAATAAATTTCCTTGTTGAATAATGACGATAGCTAAATAATATTTGGAAGCTATTTTTATTCCAAAATTCATTATATTCGTATAAATCCTTTGAAACAGTTACTTTACATCTGTTCACCCAACGGCCTAATAGTCAACTCATATACTTGAAGGTGGGGTGGAGTTCCCAATGCATATAAAATTCCATTAGAAATGTCTTCCGGATTAAGTTTTGGAAGATTCGAGAATTCCTCTTCGTGGCCATCACTGAATATATTAGTTTTTGTAACGCCAGGACTTATGCTCTATATAACCGAGAAAAGAAAATATAATTTTAAATTTAATTAAATATTAAATTCCATATTAATATTCAGACTTACCGTTATTTTTATTTTTGAATTCACATAATTTAATTCTTGTCGTAAAACTTCAACCATTGCCGTAATAGCAAACTTTGATGGTACATAAAGATTAGCTGTTACTTTTAAACTGGTATATGCTACAGTATGGCCCGCTGTACTGTTTATACATACGACATGCCCATCTACGTTGTTCCGCTTCATTGATTGGATAACTTCACGACTAAATAGCGCAACTGCGAGTACATTTGTATCCAACACTTGTCTCAATTTATCGGTATTATTTTCATCTAGAATATTCGCATATTTTAGAACTCCGGCATTATTAACAAGCACCCAAATCGGTCCTAATTCCCGTTCGATCCATTTAACAAGATCGATTATATTTTGTTCTATTGTAACGTCACACGTACGGGCGTATAATTTCCCTTTAGCCGACGTTAAAGATCCTTTTAATGCTTCAATGTCGGGTACATCGACCTCCCGAGCACACCCAACTACAATTAATCCAGATCGTACTAAGTCGGATGCAGTTTGGGCACCAATACCAGAACTAGCACCAGTTACTATAGCTACTTTCCCAACGAAACGGTCCATTTTCTGATTTGGTTGGATATCGTTTAAATAAAGTGAATGGTTATGTAACTGTGATGTACTAACTTTATTGTCTGTCGGTAATAACTGATATACAAATTTCTGGTGCAATTTTCTGCCACTTATATAATAATCTTTTTATCAGTACAGTTGTCCCTTGGAGGGGTCAGGCTCCAAAAAACTCGCTAATAACTTTTTTCTTCTTAAAATCGAACTTTGAAAAATATAATTTCTAAACGGGGTGAACAAATATTGAAAATTTTAGAGCCACATGAAGGATTGAACAATTCTTGTAATTTGGGTTTGTTTAGTTGTTAATTTTTATCTTCGGATTTGAAACACCAAACCTTATGTATCCAATCAGAATTTTTTAAACTATTAATCTGAGATACATGCATACCTACATGTTTCATTCTATAATCACAAATAATCAAATCCGCGAATGTCAAGGGAGAACTGTAATTTTAACGATTTATGATAAGGATTATTTTCTTACTCAATTAAATAAAGTAAGATATTAAATTCAAATATACTCATCGACCTTTATTTTCTTTGAGAAAGTATTTTCAAAAATATGCCTTTTTTTGATTAAGATAACACTGCGTTGCGTGTCATTGATATCTTCCTTCAATTGAATTTAGATGTTTCAAAACTGTCTTCCTTCCTTAAAAATGGCTCATATCTCTTGGGAACCCCCTACAGGCACGAGAAATAAATTGGAATAATTCGAATATTTATTTCGTGATTTCTTTCATTTAGGACATTGAGAAATTTTGGTGTCGCCAGTAACTAATAGAAATTCAAATATTTAAAGAACTCATCACTCAGGTGAAATTAGTTGAAATTTTGAAAATTCTAATATTTGAGCTTACCAATCACTTGGCAATAATTTGGTGAAAATCTGCGAAGCGGATCTTACCGATCTAGAATTTCTAATTTAGGTGTCCCAACAAATCTCAAATTATATTTAAAAGAAAACTGTAATTTTTTAACATGGAATCCTGGATCCTGGATACAATTACCAATTAACATGTATCCCCTTTGATACATTTCATCATGATATTTATTTCATCAATTGAAAGGGGCGCTGAAATGGACAGTTTTGACGATATGTATTCTATGATATGTTTAGATTCTTTTATTTTACTACCGCATCGGTGAAATTAACTGAAATTTTGCTTAGTCAATTATGTGAAGTAGTAGTTGCTCTGATATAATTTTCGTGAAATTCTCTGAGACGGTTCTTACCGTTCTAGAGTCTCAAATGCCGAATTCTATTTACAGGTAAATTTTTTTTTAACATGGATACCCTGGAACTCTGGAACTCTGAATATCAATAGAAATCGAAAATAATAATGATCAATTATTTATTTTAATATTCATTATTTAATTTCTTCAATTTGAATGGATGTTGAAATATAACAATTTGTTTAAGATTCATATATTTCGCGAACGCATCGGTGAAATTAACTGAAATTTTAGGTGTTATATTATCGAAAGTACTAATTGGAGTGGTATAATTTTAATGAAATTCTGCGACACGCAACTTAGGTTTTATCACTCAAGAAATTCAACTCCATCCTTTCTCTCCTATCTTGACGGAATTATATTAAATAATTTTTTTTTTCATAATTTATTCCTCGAGTACGGTTCATTAGCTCGCTTGTACTATAGCTGGAGGTAATTTCGTAGAAAGAGGTCCACATTTTTATAGATAAAAGAGATATCAAGGAGATTGGAGTCCACGCATGCTTTCAGTTACTATAAATGTGGGTGACACGAGCTTTCTGAGTTCAAATTCATAATTAGCAACCTCAAATTAACAAAAAAGCGTATATTAATATTATTACACTCTGAATATGTAATAATAAATATAAAGTGCTTACAATTACACTATGAATACCGTTTAATTACTTTGCGTGGTGTAATTTCATTAATTCAGTTTATTTTGAATTTTAATAGGGGGAAGGTTTTTGAAAATTTGTGGAATTTTTTTATTCTAAATTTTATTCGAAAATCTTTAAAAATTATTTCTTAGAACGGTTCACCTACTGGCTTAATAATCAAATCATATACTTGAACATGTGGGGGTGTTCCTAATGCATATAAAATTGCATTCGAAATATCTTCGGGATTTAATTTGGGTCCCTTCGAGAAATCGTCTTCATGGCCATCACTGAAAATGTTAGTTCTTGTAACGCCAGGAGATATACTCTATATAACCGGAAGAGAGAAAAAGAATAATATCAATACTTAAAATGATTTAATTACATATACTTACAGTAATTTTAATTTTCGAATTTACATAATTTAATTCTTGTCGTAAAACTTCAACCAATGCAGTAATAGCAAACTTTGACGGCGTATAAAAATTAAATGATACTTTAGTATTGAAATAAGGTATATAATGTCCCAATATACTGTTCATGCATACGATATGCCCATCTACATTGTTCCGTTTCATTGATTGGATCACTTCACGACTAAATAGGGCAACTGCAAGTACATTTGTGTCCAATACTTGTCTCAATTTGTCGGTATTATTTGCATCTAAAATATTCGCATATTTTAAAATTCCGGCATTATTTACAAGAACCCAAATCGGTCCTAATTCCCGTTCGGTCCATTTAACAAGATCGATTATATTTTGTTCTATAGTAACATCACACGTACGAGCGTATAATTTTCCCTTAGCCGACGTTAAAGATTCGTTTAGTGCTTCAATGTCGGGAACATCTACCTCTCGAGCAGACCCAACAACAATTAATCCAGCTCGCACTAAATCGCAAGCAATTTGAGCACCAATACCAGAACTAGCTCCAGTTACTATTGCTACTTTTCCAACGAAACGGTTCATTTTCTGATTTGGTTGGTTGTCTTTCTTAAATTACCAAGACTGATGTTATGTAATTTTAAAAGACCTAAACTTAACTGATATACTGATTTTGAAATTAAGTCTACATTTTCTACCGCCTATCAATTTTTTAATCAGTAATTTTAAATCATTTATGATAAAGAAATAATACTTAATCCATAGTCAATTAAATAAGAAAGGTAAAAAATTGGAATATACTGTCAGACCTCCATTTCGTTGAGAATAACATTTTAAAATGAGGTCTGTTTCCTATTATCTATTATCTCTATTATACAATAATTTCAGATGTGCTTTTCTTGTTATATTACAAATTTATCCAATAAGTTTTCCGGCTCAATATTTTTATTTTACATATAAAAAGCACACAATCATTTTCTTTTAAATAATTATAATTGCACAAATTATATATAATTTACTGGAAATGATAAATCTAACTTAAGCAATTTATTACAACATACACAGTGAAACTATAAATAAACATTATTTATCCATATAAAATACTATATTCACATAATAATTTCCTTGGCTAAACTTAATAAAAAATATATATATATTAGAAAGAAATTAACAATTAAAGTTTTCCCGTCCCGTAATTCAGAATCCTTCCCACTTTTTAACACATTTTTTCGAATTTACAAAACTAAACAACAAATAACATAACATAAAACTAAAAAAATTTCATATTTTAATCCATAAATTATTAATAATAATAATCCGCTGTGCAGATAAAAAAGGAATCGATTTCTTTTTATTATTTTTTTGCTTTCAATTTTTTTGTTACTAAACTTATAAAATGTATGATCAGAAAATTTTAAATATAATCTGGAATCCCAAATCAATTTTAGGATTTGATTGCCTTGGCTAAATTTTACGAAATAAAACACATTTTCCGTATGTTATTATCACTATCATCCGCATCGATTGCAGATTGCGCCATTAACGTTCCATTTGGTAGAGTTTTTCGTTCAACATCAGGCATATATGGTAGATAGTTGAGTCCCTGACGCTCATAAAATAATAGATAAGCGGAACCCGGATCTATATATGGCTGATTATTAATTTCACGGCATGAACTATCATTGTAACAGTACCATGAGTTATTTGGATTTGAGGCATAGCTTACATAGTGACCACCATTTAACATGCCGGAATGAGACTAAAAATAAAGAAAAGGAACCGTTAGTTTTTAAATTTAATAATTTTATTTATTCCATTTACCACAACCGCATATAGTTTATACTTTAAATCGTACAAATCCTCTCCATCCTTTAAATGATGTTGATGGTAATCGATGAAGGCACCATCAATAACCGGCGTTTTCGTTAAACTCGTCGAAACTAAACGTTTACGTTTCTCTAATGTAGCTGACTGATCTCTGAATACGATATTAGTTCGCCGAACAATATGTCCACTTAACGATTCATTTGACTGCCGATAATGCATATCTACATTTACATCAACTTCATTCTTTGGTACTTCAATGTCTGATCCATTCGTTTCATCAATCTCATCGATCCCATCGATCCCATTCTCTACAATTCGACTAGTATCAGTTTCACGATCGAATTCACTTATCTCCTCATCACAATCAATGTTAACCATTGATCGATGCGGATGATGGTCTAACAGCTCCTTATGTCGTAGTATTGTTTCTTGGGGAACGGAGGCGAGATATGGTGTGGGATCGAAATTATCGAATGGGAAGTTTACGACCTTTTGTGATTTTACCCATTTATTGTTGACGAAGTTGAAACGTTTTAAATGGACAATCTAGATAATTTTGATCGAAAATTAAGTTAGGATTGAAAGTATTATCAACAGAATGAAATTTAAGCCAATTAAATCAGCATTGGTATTAAATTAATCAGAAGGCCTCCCCTTCACAAAATAGAAATAACAGAAAGACGGCACAGGTCTAGGGTTTCTGGAATCGACTCGGATTCGCCAAGTATATGGGTCATTACTTAGACTCTGGACTTACTTAATCTTAATCTGACATCCAATCCTGGACTGGAACTTGAAACTTGATTGGACTTTGCACAAAAGAGGATAGAATGGTACTAGGGTAATAGAGAGAATACGAGAGTCAAATGGAAATTAAGTCAAATTGGCTATAAGTAATGGTTGAGAGCACAAAAAAAAATACCGCTAACAGTCCGAAAGTATTAATAAAGCCCAGATTTCCAAAACTTGGCAGGAGTGTAAGGAGTTATCTAGTGAAATTGAACGCTTTGCTCCACCTTAAGAGTTGAAAGATATTGACAAAGTTGAGAGTAAACAATTTTTTTTGCAAACAATTATTTTAAAGTATTGTAGACAAATCATTTTGTCAGATTATTTTTGTAATATTTCTTCCGGAATAAAATTCAAAAATATAAAATTAAAGAATAATGTTTTAAATAAATATAAATATTAAGGAAACATTTTTGTTTGATTTTCCTAAAATGTCCTGATTTTTCTTAAAATTGTAATATTTCTGGGAAATACTTGAATTTTATAAAATTTTGGCATTTTCATTCTTTCGATTTTTACTAATTTTCTGGATTTTGGTTGAAAGTTAAAAAATTAAAAAAAAAATATATGAGTTTTTCGAAATTTTCAAAATTTCATAGTTTTGCAATTTTAACGAATTTCCCAATTTTCTAATTTCATAAAAGTCATGTAATGGTCATGTGAAGGGCTCTATGCTGTCTGAGCTAATCTACATTTGATGACCAGTTTCTGATATGTCAATTATTAGCGAAAAAATCGCGTCGAAATTAAAGCTTTTAGTGGCCCTTGCGTAGATTGTATATTTATATTTGTATGTCTGTACGGCTGTCGATGTGATCGATCTGTGAGCTGCTGCATTTACTTGCTTTGCGACAACTAGGATTTATTATCAATAAATATTCTCTACCAATACTGAATATGGCGAAATTAAGATGTTTAAAATTAAATTACAAAATTAAGTTGTTTAAGAGATGTTGTAGCTATCTAAACAGATCAGTGGCGTGCGGTCATCATCTCCATGAGGTGTGCAGACTTTTATGGCCTCTTGGCAAGGGCATATTCTTTACGATCATTTTAAGGATTTTAATTTTTATAATTATAAAATAATTGAAAATCGATAGGATATCGTAAGAAAATTCCCACTACCCACTGCTACGTAACTAACTGCCTAAAATCAATTCTAAATCCTTTAACTAATCGAAGAAGGTCTATTTTAAAATAATCGATGGTCCTCTTTTAAGGCCAGACTCTTCCAAAAAATTGTTTCCGTACTTTTCCGCTTTTTCCCCATTTTTGGCAAAATTTCTAATGTGTTTATGATTTTTTCGGCATTTATACCGCCAAAAATTCAGGAGACTCCAGAGAATAAGTCGGAAAAAAGTGTAAAGTATTCTAAAAGTGGCGTAAATTCCGAAAACTCGATCAAAAATTGAGAAAAGTGTAGAATAGGCGGGAAAGAATCGGTAAAACATAAAATATGAAGCAAGATGGGGCAGAACTGGGAGAATATCGAACAAATTCGAGAGAAATAGCCGGGAAATGGTAGTATAGAATTTAATGTAGAGTAATGGTAGATTTTCTTCACTTTCTCCGATTTCTTCCCGACCTTTCTTGGCATTTCGGGAATCTATATTTTACTTGTGCACTATGTGTTAAAATATACTGCATTGTACATGGAAATGTAATATGATTAGGTTAGATATGCATGAAGAAGGAACATGTATTTTACATAACAATATGTTTACCCAGTAACGCTTACCCCAATTTTGGAAGTAATTTGACATCTTTCTTAACGAGTTTATTAACCTGAAATTAATCTGGTGGAAAAATGAATCGAATAGGATGGATAAAGATCGAGATTTTAGAGATTTATTCGATTTGATATTCAATTATCCTTTTAAATGAGAAATAGAAATATCGGGAAGCTTTAGATATTTCTTACGAGTGATTATCATAAAATTTCGAAAATTCATTAAACATAAATTAATTGGATGTACAAACGATAGCAAAATGATTTAATTTAAATCTTAAATGTTAAGCTTTATTAGAGTTTTCAATATCCAACAGAGCTTTTTCCCGAAAATTTTAGATTTTATTTAAATTTATTTAAATTAATACAAAAAGTGATTCGGGAATGAACGAATGGTATTTGAATTAAAAGCTTCCAATTAAAACTTTGAAATTTTGTAAAACTTTTATCAGAAAATTTAAGATAATGTTGATATAGAAACTTGTTCGTATTTATTTAAAGGCCTGTTTTTTATTAAAGTTCGTAACGAAATATTTCGTTGATTTAGAACGGAAAAGTTCGCTCTAAATCAACGAAATATTTCGTTATGAAATTTGGTCTAGTGAGTGGTTTCTATAGAAAATAAAATAATAAT
>JANTOP010045014.1:0-10251 GCA_027564815.1 Symmerus nobilis | reverse complement strand
CCAGCCCCAAAGAAAAGAAAGTTCCAGTCAGACCAAGCTTTTTATTTCGACCAACAAAGTTCTCGATTGATGTTCATTCCATTAATTGAAACAGAAAAATTGTGTAAGAGAGCAGAACGCGCTGCAAAACTAGTGAAGCCTGAAAACGGACAGGGTAGTTCATTTTCATTTTCTTCTTCATCGCCTGTACAAGATAATACTGATACTTAATTTTATGGCCAAGTTGATAAGGAGGCGCTTCTAACATAGGGGATGGTGTTTCTGCCAATGCCGATAGTAGAGTTGCAGTTGACGATGATGTTACTTTAGCACTTAGATTCACTAAGAGGCAGTCACACTCATCGAGGTTGAAATTTTATTTATCTGAAGATATGGCTTAAGTTCACGAGTCCCTGCCCATGTAGGCACGTCTATGCTGCAGGCAGCCAAGAAGGCAGGCTTAAATTCTGGGGAAACGTCTTCAAATATAACTTCTGAACCTCCAGTGATTGACGAAAACAATATAAGGTGTGAGACCGTAAAATCAGGCACTAAGCGGAAAGATGAAGCACACCTTGAAAATCCTATATGTGCTATATACTTTGATGGCAGAAAGGATGAAACTTTTACAGCTCATGGGTTAGTCAAAGAGGAACATATTTTGCGTTAGTAGCTGAGCATGGCTCAAAATACATAGGTCATGTTGTCACACCATCAGGCTCTGCTGAAGATGAGTGTGATGCTATTTTTAATTACATCACGACAGATCTTAACGGTGGTTTCGATTAAGTCGTTGTTGTTGGTTGCGAAGGCACAAATACTACCAAAGGACTTCAAGAACCTCATTTTAGACTCTCAAGTAAGGTATAATATTGTCCCAAAAGTTAATTTTGAGACAAGTGATTATGCCGAAATGATTATGTGGGACCAGACTGATGTTTCAATCACTGTCCCTGCAATTTTATTTAATTATTTATTTACTGACGGTGTGGTACCTGGATTGAACTACACAACTTTTTCTTGTCACACTGCTGATGTGGAGAGAAGTTAGTCACAGAAGCCTCAGCAAAAGTCATCGGCGCTGAAGTTCGTGACAGACATATACGGTCAACCCTACTCTCTCGCCAAGCTGTTCCCTTATTCGACAGTAAGGGGCAATTTGTGAGTGTCTCTGAAGGCCGCTAAGTTGTAATAGACACGTCGTACATATGGTTGGTTGGTTGGGTAGGGCGTGGGTGGAGCCCCATGTGTAGCCACCTCCACGAGGTGGGCACTGGGTCACTTGTATTGGTGCTAGCAAGTGGGCAAAGAGCTGCACAAACACAGCTTCGTTTTGGCCGAAAATCCGCATTTTAACGCCCTCCCCCTCCACCTGACATTTGAACTAGGACCACATTTAGGTCTCGATTTTGATATTGTGATCCTTTATGATGACTTCTAAACGCCGAGCGACCCTTCGAATTCATTAATAACGAATCCGGGTCCATTTTAGGAAACCCTAACTTTTAGTATTTTTACCTAAAATTGACCCTCAAAGAACGAACAGAAGATATTGACCTATTCGAAAAAGATTTTGCAGGTGTATTTCTGGTATGGGTGGGCCACTTTCCCGGGTAGCCATTTCCGATCACAGTAAAAAGTGTTAAAATGACCCATCCTATTTCACAGCCTCCTCAGCTTTTGTAAAATTAATGAAAGTTTGGTTTGATTCAATTGGTTTGACTATTACATTCGAATTGATGAATCGTACAAAAGTATTACAGAGCGCAGAGAGTATATACGTAATTTTTTTTACAAAAAAACGATGAAACAGCCGGATGCTTCATAAGAGTTCATAGGGTTATTTTTTTTAATTCTTAATTTTTTTTGTGAAAAGACTTATATATATCGAACTAATTCTTTTTGGGCATTTTTATAAAACATATAAAGAATATAAAAAAATATATTCTGCATTTTAAGTTCATCTTGACCACTGCACAGAGGGCGTATTCCAAAAGGTACTTTTTTAACGGCTCCACAGTTTTTGGGCTTCCTGTAACAGATAGAGAAAAAATCCAGGGGGACTAAATACTAGTAACTGAACCTAAAAAATGAACCCTCTGTGCAGTGGTTAAGATGTACTAAAAATGCAATATCTATTTTTTTTTATATTCTTCATATGTTTTATAAACATGCCCAAAAAGAATCAGTTCAATAAATATACATATAAATAATCATTAAAATTGTATTTTTTTTCATTTATGAAAAGTCCCCTTACAAAACTTATCTTATAAATTATAAAAATTCTTTTAAGACAAGTAACAATCTCTATTAATTGCAGGAAAGATTTGGTAAACAATGAATCAAAATTCTCCACTAAATTAGATGATGCTGAGAAACAAGTAATCGCTTCCGAATTTAAAGTAGCCGATTTAACATATAAATTAAATGAACTTGAACGTAGTTTAACAGTAAAAACATGGGATATAGATCGTGAGTCCTTAAATATTTCTCCCAAAATAATGAGTCATGACTTTCTGAAACTATTTGAAGGTTTAAAAGCCGAACTCTCTGCCGCATACAAGGAGGGAGAGTGTGTCCGACAAAAATTAAAGTTACAAGATGTCGAGATGGATACATTACGCACCAAATTAACAGAAACCGAGGATATACTTAATCGACGATACGGTAATCAATAAACTGTCTGATTGAAAATTAATTAACCTTAAAAACATCTTCTAGATGAACTCCAAATCAAACAGGACGAACTTCACGAGAAATTAATTCAAACACAGAAACTAGCCGGATCGCTACAACTCCAGTTGGCTGAAGCTCAATGCAATGTGACGGTTCTACAAAAAGAAAAAGACAGTCTACTAGCCGAACGACTGACGGAAAACGAAAAATTTCAACTAGCTCTTGATAAATCATCTGAAGAAAAAACAGAAATCGAGCAGAAATGGCATCAAGAATTTGAGAAATTGCGAACGGTAAATAGTGATCGAGAAGAACACTTACTACAAGACTGCGAGTGGAAGCTGAGAAGCACAGAGAAGAATTGTAAGGAAAAAGTGGACGCGGCAATAAAATCAAAGAATGATGCATTAACTAAAGCGCAAGAAATTGAAGAGGATGCCAAAAAGCAAATAAATGAAGTAAGGCATTTAAAGTCGCACAGCGCTGAGGTAACACAATTACGTGGACTAACCAATGAACAATCTTCATCGATCAAATCAATGATGACGCAAATTGATGATCTGAAATTAGAATTGGTGGAAGCTAATCAACGGGTCGATGAATCATTGGAAAGCGTTCGAAGAATGAAAGTTCAATATATTCAGTGAGCCGACATTTTATTTTTCTGCCAAATTTCTGGTAATAGTTTTACTTTGTTCTTTCAGAGATATGAGTGAAAAGGATCGTCAGATGGTTCATAAAGTCGATGAAGCTAGAGGCGAAGTGGCCGTTATGTGGGAAGATCGATTATTGTAAATATTTTAATATGCAGAATTACTTTTACACTTCTTAATTATAAACTAAAATAATTTTATTAGGGAAGAAATGGGTCGATTAAAAATTGAATTGGAAGCATGTTATGCAGAAGACCGAGCTGAAGCGCTGATACAGGCTCAAGACGAATGTCGACAAGAAATAGTTGATTTGAAAAATCAATTTGAAAATAAAGAAAATCAGTTATTAGCAGAGGTTTGTCTCATTAAGTAGGGTATTGGGAAATAATCAATTTAACACAAATTCAATTTGATATTAACCAAATTCCCTAGTCGGATATTAGTCTTTATAGTCGAAATAATTATCTATAGTCCAGTATAACCCACCAATACTATCACGTTATAAGACCTCAAAAGTATTTAAAATCACTAACACTATTTAAATAAAATCTCTTTAGATTGAAAGTTTAAAGCAATTACTAACTGAACGAAATGCAAAATTAGAGGAAGCAAATAATAAGGCTGATGAACAAATAATGCAAATAAGACTAATATTAGATCGTGCCGAACGTGAGCATACACGAGAAATGGATGCTGAGATTGCCAAGCGAGAGGAATTATTAGGTACATTTATCAAACTCTATTTTAAATTTATATTATCATTACTCTGTTATATCTTCAGAATCCTTACGAAAAGAACATGAAGATGAGACAAACAATATGCAAGAACAGTTTTGTGATCGATTACAGGACGTTAAAGATGAATTTGCCACCGAAATTAATGCCAGTGCAGAGACATTAAAAGCGAAACATGCCAAACAAATGGGTAAATTAAATCCATAAAATTTAATAATCAATTTCCAAAAGATAATGAATAAAGAGATGATTGATTGCAAGTTGAAAAGGGTATAATTTAAGCATTATTTTTCAAATTAATTTTATATGAAAAGTTTCAATACCCTGCGCTGCACCGTATTTTTTAATATATTGTACTACATCTATGCACTTCTCATGCGGCCATTACATGTTCAGTAATACTTATAGTATTATATAATACTGTCAGTATTGCTGACCGTGTAATGGCAATACTGATAATGGCCGAGTGATGTTAAATACTGATGACGATAAAAATTTTTTAATTTTCAAGCATCAGTATCTTAAAGTGGTGTGGATATTGGCAATATTATTGATCGTGTGTGTGTTAAAATTATTTATCATAATTTTCTTCTGTATGCTTTTGATAAGATATGGATATAGATATTGATGCAATACTGTCAGTATTATTGATACAATGACATTGACAGTATTACTGATCGTGTAACGGCCTCATCAGAATAAAATGTGCAATTTTACTGGTGTTTCGAGAAGTATTGGTTTATATGAGTAAATTTATATAATTACATGTAATTTTACAAGTACTACAACATTTAATTATTTGCCATTCTGAAAATTTAACTTTCTTGAGTTGTGTCATTTTAGTTGCAGCGGTCGATATAAAAATTATTACCGTTTTAACTTAAGTTTCCTACCCGTCTAAGAGGCTACACGTTAAGTCTGCTAGCAGTACAATCAAATCACTAACCTTGATCGTGATCGCCCATTGATGGTAAACTGATGGTCTTATGGTTGATATTACACTGATGTGAGTCTCCTTGAGAAAACCGTCGGTGTAACACGTTTTCCCTGGAAAGACGATCGATTGCAATGGAATGCAATAAGACCCAAAGGAAAGGGGGTTTTTTATTATTTATTTATTAATATGTAAGATGGCTGATGATAAGTGTAAGAAATTGTTAACCCATACTTCAATAAAAAATATACGTGCATGAGGATATCTATGACTGATCTAATCTAAGAAAAACCTAAGATAAACTGGCTCTAACCTTACAATACCATGCTACTGGAAGGAATATTAAAGACTTAAGATCCTCGGTTATAATCTTACTACATATAAGTTGCCAGTTATTATAAGTATAGCCGGCCCAGACCGCGTGATTTTTCATTGGTCATCGATGATCACGACAAGCCGGCGTGATTTATTTTCAAGCCCTCTAGCCCCTACAGACCTCAGGTAAAAGTAACAGTTTTTTAGACCCTTAGCGATGAGTAAGACATCTTTTTGCAGTAGCGATGGTAATTGCGGTTGTAAATAGAAATAAGAGAAGAAAATGGCGTTCGGTTTGTACTAAGGAATAGCTGCTTAAAAGAAAAATAGTTTCACATGTTAATTTATGAACGGAATTAAAGCTTGAACCCAAAGATTAACCATTTGAAGGATAACAGTGCTTTCTATTACTTTTTTTAGATGTTTAGCAATTCTTCATCACTCTATTTTTTATCGATGGCTCTATTTACTTAAAGCACTACAAGCAATGACAATTTCTATAGGCCTCAATAAATTCCACTAACAACTTTTTCTTTCTCTAGTTTTTATATATCAATTTTTTTAATAATATGAAAGTTTATAAAAAATCGTATTTTATTATTAACTTGTAGGAATTGAAATAGACGTTGAGACGGAATTTAAACCAGTGATTACCAACGAAGCTTTCTTCAGTGCGAAACATATACAATTACATATAAAGCTTTAAAAGTTCGGGCAATTTGGGTAAAATGGGTATAGGCGTGGTAAACAGGGATTTTAAACTATCACGATAGAAGGAAATCCCCACACACCTCAGTTTTATTACAACAAACCGTCGCGTCGCATGAAGAAAATCAGGCATCGGCAGATAGCCATCGTGATGATTCATCGTGACAGTTTTAGACACATACTTCGGTTTTATCACGACGGCTTGTTATGAAAAATAATGAAGTCTGTGGCCGTCTCAAGACTAAAATGGATTAATGTCCATCATTACATTGTGTTCTGTTGTCTTATATACTAGAGAATATGTAATTATTCCAGAGTAATAATGAAATAAAGCATGCAGGGTGTGTGTCCTCCACATCGCTGTCCGAATAGTGACTGATACCAGACTGATAAATTCACATTTAACGATCAGTCTGATCAGTCTTATCAGTCAGTCTGATATAATCAAAGAGAAGATTTCCTTATAAGCACTTTCGTTATTTTTTGACTGATTAGCTGATTTTTGACTGGTTCATCAGTCCGTCAATCAATGCATTATATGATCAGTCTGACGTCAATCTAACCACATTCATCTGAACTGATGGCAGACTGAACGTGTAACCTCCGTCCAAATTATCAAATAAAATAACCAGTAAAATACGAAAAAGGAACGACGGAGATTGTCATAAATATGTAATTTTATTATCCTTTTCAGAACAACAGTACGAGAAAATGGCAGCAGAAAGGGAGGATACTATACAACATATGGAACGGACATACAAAAGAAAACTAGTGGATGCAGATACGCGATTAAGGTAATATTAGGGATGAATTCATCACTTTAATATATTTGCACATAATTTTGCACAAACATGTCTGCTTTCAATTTAAACTTAACTTAAAAGAAAATAATAAAATATTAGCTTGATTCGGAAAGTAGTTGCGGATGTTTAACAAAAGCAGTTAAGTTTATTTAACGGCAAATTTAGTTTCCGTTATATGGTTATACCCCTTTGTTTCCTATAGCCCAGCTGCTTATGACATAATTTGGTATTCGAAGATTTAATTCTATAGATTTGAAGGTTAATAAAGGTTTCTATTAGAGTTCTACTAGAATTCCACAAGCATAACTTACTAGCCATCCCGTATCATGAGTGAATATTTCCAAAGTCTGCTCCCATGCCCATCTATACAAATGCCGGTTTCGATGTTTGAAAAATGTATTTGTTACTAGTTAATGTTCTACGCAAATCATTTCTAGTCATGAGGTCGAAAAAAAGCGATTTTTTATAAATTTATTTGAAATATATGTAATGGTTAATATATTTAATTACTTTTTGTACATAAAAGAATAACTTATAAAGAACATATATTATATTTTTTCAAAAAGAATATGTCATGAATTATTTGGTTGCCACCAGTTTTTCGGAGAAGGTTTAAAAAAAGTTACTTTGCGGTGCGTAACATAACTCATCTCAGCGTTATCCGAAATAAAAAAACCAAAAAGATTCTGTTAATAGATGAATTTCTCTAGAATGCTATCTAGAACATATGGATTGAACGAATCTATTTTAAAAAATATTGAATTTTGAATTTTGAGTGCGGTTTTGAAAAAAAAAAATTTGATTTACCCTAAAATAAACGTCATAAATTGCGTGTTAAATAGACTGTAAAGTAAAAAAAAAAAATTATTCGTTCAATCCCGAGAGAAATTCATCTATTAACAGAATCTGTTTGATTTATTAATTTCGGATAACGACGTGATGAGTTATGCTACGCAACGCAAAGTGACTTTTTTTAAGCCTTCTCCGAAAAACTGCTACCACCCATATAATTCATTATATTTTTTTTTTGAAAAAATATAAAATATGTTCTTTATAAGTTACTCTTTTATGTACAAATAGTAATTAATTATATTAACCACTACATATATTTCAAATAAATCTAAAAAAAATCGCTTTTTTTCGACCTCATGACTAAAATTAAGAATGACTAGAATGTCCTTAACAATTTTTTTTTATATTTCAATTTAATATTTTCAAAATGCTCCGTTCAATACCGTTCATTTCATATATCATGCAAGAAAATCGAATAAGGCGTTTAGAAGTTTATTAGCGTTGGAACAAGACGCAAATCCCTATATTTTAGCAAAAATGCGACACTTTAACGTACCCTGTATTCGTTAACTGTAAGTCGGATGGCGAAATCTCAACAATTTCCGATACTTTTATCGAAATTGAAAGGGGTCAGGACAAAAATCACCTTTTTTCGTTAACTTTGCCGTAAAATGGCTGTATATCTATAAACAACATCTATTCCTAGAAGTGTGAGAAAAGATCAAACCTCTATTTGTCGGACTAATTCGCAACTACTTTCTTATCAAGCCAATAAAAAGCACATTATCATTCGTCATTAAATAGCTCATCCATATTTTTCTCTCTCTCTCCCTCTCATTCTCGCTATTTAATCTACAACGTTAAAGCTTTCCTCCGGAAGTTGGCGCTACTTCCAGTGGTTTTGATATTGTGCCGTTTACCAAGGAAGCGTTACCAGTGTGCCCCGCTCTCCTCACATATTACATGACTGATTCATTACATCTATCACTTACATGTTTAATGTTAACATATATTACACTGGTGTATATGAAAGCGACATCTAAATAACATCCAGAAGTTGATTAAACAATTCCTTATAAGTTTGTTAATGTATTTGTTTATTTTTTTTAGTAATCAATTAATTAGTGTTTTATAATGCAAAATTTAATAAAAATGGATCTCCGATATTTAGATTGTTTTTATTATTTCCCACCATCAATTTTATTTTTGTTAATTCAAACTAATTCAATTAACCCAAATCCTATAACTATATACACCCATATTCAGAGATGTCGAAATTGTACACGAACGCGCCATTAAGGATATACAAACGGCTCATGCAATGGAACGGTCTAGCTTAGAGCAACGTGATCAACAAAATTCCAACGAAATTGAAACATTACATAGAAAATGTAGATGTCTAACAAAGCTGTAAGTTCAATAATAGAATTACCATTACCGTAACATACTGTATGTAATAAATATTTCTCACATAAAATAAAGGTTTGAAGAGATGCGCATGCGTTACGAGCGTCGCGATCCCCGACCAGAAGATGTTCGTGAGATACAGGAGTTACGATGTCGTGTCGATTCACAGGACCGTGACTTACGACGATTAACCGAAATATTACGTGAACTACAAATGGATTTGGATCACCGGAACGGTGATGATCGTTTTGTTCAAAATAAGAAACAACGTAAACTATCAAATACAAATTGTGATGTAATCTACGAAGAGAATGAAGAATGTGAATCACCTCCGTCAATCGCAACTGTTTGAATAGATGGTGCGTGCCTGGGATTTTATTTTGTACTGTAATACCACTTTATTTTCCAAAAGAAATTTTTTTAGAATTAAAAGAAATTTTGAAATTGGATTGAATACAAATTTATTTAAAATAATTAATTTTTTTTAATACATAAAATTTTAAAATATTTATTAATTAACGAGAGTCGTGTATCCGAAAAAGAAACAAAATTATTGCCAATTAAATATGCTCAAAAAGTGATCTATTCTATTATAATTTAATCCATGAAATTAATTGTTAGCTATAATACACTGGAAATCCAGTATAGTGAATATCGATTTAACAAATCTGAAAAACTCGCTATGTTCAAAAGGTGTCTTATTAATAGCAGTTTTCTCGAAATAGTCGTCAAATACCAGCGTTTTTTAATGATACACTCGTATGAGATAGAGGATTGAGTTTAACCCGTATGTGGGCGTTAGCGTTAGATAGCTAGGGTATCCGTATTTTCGAGTGACTGTGCTAACTCTAACTAAATACTGTTGCACTTCAACTGGTTTTACTCGCCAAGCGACTATAAGAAAATATAATTATTCCCCTTTATCGTCCTTGAGATTCCCGCGTACCTATACCACTTTATGAAAAATAAAAATTACATATGAATATACCTACTTATATTCTAATAATATTCACACACATTACAGGTCATAATTAGGCGGGTTCAATTTAAAACACAAGAATGACCGTTGAACCAACAAATTTCAAATAATCGTACTAAAATTTTGAATATTTGAAATTTATATCTCGTAAATTAAGAGGAAGAGAGAAAAAATAAAAAGAAACGTATTAATATACAGGCGTCCCTCGTTTAACACGGTACTTGTATAACACGGTTTCGATATTACACGTTACAAAATTTGCGATTATTA
>JANTOP010045003.1:0-10252 GCA_027564815.1 Symmerus nobilis | reverse complement strand
CACATGTAAGAATAAAATAGCTTCGCGTACATAAGGCAATCATTTGTTTATTTTTTCTATATATTTGAGTTCTCGGTACCAAATAAAATGTACTAACACGAAAATACCAAGGTCACATATTCGAGTACTCTATCTACCGATATAAAATACCGTGTGTAAATTGACATGTAGAATAAAATAGCAATGGTGCATATAGGTACCGGTACCTAATACAATGTAACGAGTACTTATAGTTAAATGGATCCGAGTAACTAAACTTTGCATCTCTAACCAATATGCCATATGTTAAGGAATGATACGTTCGATCATAAAATTAAACGTATATTTCTTTTTAAATAATTTATCTCTTTCATCACTTTAATAGTCGAAACAATCAAAATAATACGTGATGTATCAGTTTAAATAATCATTAAATGACGACCCGTTAATATGCTAGTATGAATAACGTGTGGTTGTTTTTATATTATGATTATATCCCACTGCTGCCACCGAAAAATTTTTTAACAGACAAGAATTTAAATATGAAGAAAAACAGATGAAAATTTAATCTTTTAATTTCTTAACAATAAAATGTTAATTATTTTCGGGCCAAAGTGTCCGTCAAATAAATTCAAATTAGGCAGATAGAATTTAGATGAGCAATAATTATGATTGAGAATCATGTGACAGATATAATCGGTACTGTGAATTAGTAAATAACCGTTAAACGGAGTCTGGTTTTTCCGGATGTCCCTTCTTTTACGATCCCATAAAAAAATATAAAAGCGACAACATTTTTATTATTCCATATTTCTTATCATTTCAGACACTTGTCCCCCGGATATAAATTAGATTACCCAAGCAAAAAAAAAAACAGAAAACGGTGTCACTTTCATATGATCTGAAAGTTGATTATTACAAAGAAATTCTCCCAGGAAAAGAATTGATAACAGTAACATTTGGTCCTTCCTCCGCCCCATAAAAAAATTCGAAAAAATCATCATAAAATCATATCAAATTAAATTGAATTTGACAAACCCATCTAGTCTTATCATCGAACTATAGATATGGATTCGGCAACGAAACGTGTACACATCGAGAAGGCACAAAATTTTATGCGACAATACCGTGATCCGGAATCACGGGAATTGAAGAAATTGTCAGCTAATCAATTTATGGATGTGTGGAGTCATTATGATCGGGATGGTATCTAATATGGGATATCTCTTGATAATAGATATTCATTTTATTTTTTTGTAGGTAATGGATACATCGAGGGAACAGAACTGGATGGCTTTTTGAGGGAATTCGTTTCCAGTGCTAATGCAACGGATATTAGCCCCGAGGTTGGTATTTTTAAATTTCATGTTTTCAGTTTAATTTAATTTAAACTTCAAATCTACAAGTTCGGAATAAAATTATTCTTTAGAAAAATACGTAGATATAAGATAAAATAAAATCAACGATTTGCTTGAAATTTCTTTTATTTTCCGAACCGTTTTGAGAAAATACAGATTTTCCAAACATTTTCTTTCTAACTAGGAAAATCTAATTATGCAGAATTATTGCCAAATAAATAATGAACAGAAATTATTTCAAAAAATTGTCCCAAAAATTACCCCCCTGATTTATGATTGATTACCACCCAATAAAAATTGATGTCTCATGGGGAAACGCTTATAATTTCCCAAAAAATTTCAAATTTCAAAATTTCGAAACGTATTCAAATAGAAGATTGTTTGGGTGATCTATCAATGTTATAAGGAGATGAGGTCCTTTAACAACTTATATTTTTACTGCAACGTCAAAAATCAAATTTTAAAAAATTCCATAAAATCGATCGATTTTTGAATTTTTTCAAAAATGTTCAGATCTATTAACTCTAGATTGTTTGTAATTAATTAACTAAGAGATTTTGTTAAGAAAAAATTATTTTAATTAAGTTTTTGAAATTATTTTATTTTGTTAAAAAAATCCGTATTTTTAGGGTTTTGCTGACATCGTTTGGAATTAATTAAATTTTCGAGAAATTTTATTTCAGAATCGAAAAATCTAATGATGAGAAACTAAACCTAAGATTACCTTTAGGAAATTGTATTTGATTGTAGGTAATTGAGGTCGATAGACAGATACAACAGAAAAACGACAATTTTGAAGGAAAATACTCATAATTGTCCGACTAAAATTAAATTATGGAATAAATTCAAATATGGGGTGAGTTTGGTGATCGATCCGGATTATGAACTCTAGGGTTCCCTCAACAAGATAAATTCTTAAAATCCCGTCAAAAATCAAATTGAGAGGAATTCAATAAATTCAATCGATTTTTGAGCACGATTTTCCTAAAAAATTTCCAACAATATCTGAATAATTAAATTTAATCAAATCTGAAGTTTTCTTTCAAAAGCTCCACGATAGCTTCAAAGCTCAATGAATGTTTTGGGTTTGGGACATCATTTTATTTGTATTGACACCTATTTTCCATCCAAAATAATTAAACTGCATCAAAACTGAAAATGTTCCGACAAAAGCTCTATATGGACGAGAAGTTTAGGAAAGCTTTAAGTTTTGAATAAAATTTTATGTGTTTTGGTTATTTCCAATTTAAATCCGTATAATTAAATTTTAATCAAATCTGACATTGTTATTCAAAAGCTCCACGAAAGCTTAAATCTTCACTGAATACTTTGGGTTTGGAACACAATTTTATTCGTACTGCCCCCTATTTTCCTCTAATTTAATTTAGCTGCACAAAAAACTCACAATATTCCGACAAAAGCTCCACATAAACTTTTAAGCTCGGCGAAAGCTTTTAGTTTTGAATAAAATTTCCTACGTTTTAAATACTAATTTGTAATGAATAGTTAATCAGATCTAAAAATTTCTCACAAATACTCTGCGAAAGCTGAGTTCAAAGTTAAAATTGAATTAAAATGATTAAAATTTCCTACGTTTTGAATATTAATTTTTAACGAAATACTTGACAGATAATCAAATCTAAAATGTTCCCACAAATACTCTGCGATAACTTATAAGCTCAGCGAAAGCTTTAAGTCTTGAATAAAATTTCATACGTTTAGAATTCCAAATTTTAATTAAATACTTAAATAGCAATCAAATCTAAAATCAAATTTCTTAAAAATGCCCAACGAAATGCAAAAGCTTAAAAGCTCAACGATTATTACCGCGGCGCTCTACTTGCAGTAAATAAATACTTACTTGACCTATATTCTTAAGATTAATCATAATTTGAAATACAAGATTTATCAAGAATCCTTATCCTGTTTTGGCATCACTTGCGTTTTATTACCATCCTACAACTCTCAATACCGGTCTGATATTAAATCAGATGATACCTAGAAAAGATTGTGTCATGTTTTGGAATGCATCTGTCGAATATGAATGAGATTGAAATTGTAGGAAAATAGGAAGGAAATGAAATGGAAAATTTTATTTCATCTGGATTGCTTCGAATTGAAATGAACTAAGTTCTCGAGTCGATAAATTTGGACAATAAATTTCGAACTTCTAGTTATTGAAACCAAATGAACTTAGTTCACTTCAGTTCCAATCCCATTCAATATAATCGTTAGATTTTATGTATGTTCTCATTTCCTTTTCCGCTATACATAGGCTGTTACTGATTCCATGCTGGTGGAATTGAAATCTTGTTTTATGGAAGCGTATGACGATAATCAAGATGGCAAAATTGATATCAGAGAGGTAAGTACATTAAGACTTAGTTATCGGTACATTAAGATATACAGTAACGTTCCCTTTATTTTTATTATTTTACTTTAGAATTTAAGAACTAAGAACTGTTAATTTAAGTTGAGAGCTTTAATTAGTCTTTAATCTAATATAGATATCATCTTTATAAATCATGTTTTCCTTATGCGTATTTCTTATGATACAAGTAGACTTTCTTAAAATGTATACTTCACTATAAAGGTACTTATGTCATAAGAGGTTATCATCAATTTTTCTGAAGACGTTCCTTAAGCTATTCAACAAACCATGTCTCATTATATTCTTCTTATTTTTTTCAACATTTCAATACACTCGACTATTGAATATTGAATTTAAAGAAGGGAAACTTGCTAAAATTACTTTTCTTTTCAAAGCTCATATTTCGAGCAACTTATGTGGGTGAAAATATGTAGCTGACTTTTCTTTCAAGTAACCACTTTTTGAAAAGCAACCAATAAATAGAAGACTGTATTTTGTATATAGTTACTAGTAAATTCCTGAAGTATCTTTGAAATGTGTAAAATATTTCAATTAAAGCTGAAAAAACTGCTTTCTCTCGAAGGAACATAATTATTTGATAATTTATTTCACTACTTGGAAAATTCTTCTTTCAATCAGGACCAATTTCGAAAAATAAGGGGCATCGAATTTTCAGATAGAGGGTACTTTTCTTATATGTATATCCTTCATATAAAGTGACATTGGAAATTGTGATCATTCCATTTGATGAAAAATAAAATATTTCTCTCAAAGGAACCTATTTATTTAATAATTTATTTTACTACTTGAAAGGTTCTTCTATCAGTTAGGATCAATTTTGAAAAATCAGGGGTATTTAATTTTAAGATAGAGGGTACTTTTCTTATACGTATTTCCGTCATATGAAAACACATTGGAAATTGTGGTCAATTAATTTGATGAAAAAATATTATTTCTCTCCAAGGAACCTAATTATTTAATAATTTATTTTACTACTTTAAAGGTTCGTCTATCAGTTAGGATCAATTTCCAAAAATCAGGGGTATCAAATTTTGAGATAGGGGATATATTTCTCATATGTATTTTCTTCATATAAAAATACATTGGAAATTGTGGTAATTTTATTTGATGAAAAAATATTATTTCTCTCCAAGGAACCTAATTATTTAATAATTTATTTTACTACTTGAGAGGTTCATCTTTCAGTTAGGATCAATTTCGAAAAATTAGGGGTATCCAATTTTGAGATAGGGGATACTTTTCTGATATGTATTTTCTCCATATAAAAATACATTGGAAACTGTGGTCATTTAATTTGATGAAAAAATATTATTTCTCTCCAAGGAACCTAATTATTTAATCATTTATTTTACTACTTGAAAGATTCGTCTTTCAGTTAGGATCAATTTTGAAAAATCAGGGGGCATTAAATTTTGAGATAGGGGATATATTTCTCATATGTAATTTCTCCATATAAAAATACATTGGAAATTGTGGTCAATTAATTTTATGAAAAAATATTATTTCTCTCCAAGGAACCTAATTATTTAATAATTTATTTTACTACTTAAAAGCTTCGTCTATCAGTTAGGATCAATTTCGGAAAATTAGGGGTATCAAATTTTGAGATAGGGGATATATTTCTCATATGTATTTTCTTCAAAAAAAAAATCATTGGAAATTATGTTAATTTAATTATGAAAATAAAAATATATCTCTGGAAGAAACTTAATTATTTAATAATTTATTAAGAAATTTAATGATAAATTTCCTGATTTTCATGATTTCTCATGACGAGCTGTCAGTTTTTCGATCCGGAAAAATTGAAAAAGATGTTATACGGAAAATTGATCTAAATCAAAGTTGTTGCTTATAAAATTTCCTATCGAATAGTATATCGTATGTAAGGGTTTAAAATAACCCTCAAATTAGCCTAAAATAACCCTTTCCAGAAAGATCGTCCGGTACGTTTGTCTGAGATATGAAGATTTTTTTAAATTAATTTTCCCATCAATTATTTTTCAGACATTTTCTGACCAAGTCATCTCATTTCTTTTCAAGTCGGTTAAATTTCAATGTTTCCAATTATCCTCAAAAAAAAAAATCTGAAATATAATCGGAGTCAAGGCCAATATTCGATCATAAATTAAACTGAACATGGGTTGCTTATATTGTATCATAATAAAGTTTGTCTTAATATTTTGAAGCTTTTTCCCTTCACTATATTAAAAATTATGTGTAAGGAAAAGAAGCTATGCTAAGAAGCTGGTAATTTTTAATCCAACATATAAAATGAATTATAAATGAACCATAAAATGATGTTAAATATAAGATAAAAGCTCATATACCAAACATCAAGTATAAATACAGAAAATAAATGAGCAAATAGAAGTTGGGGGATGTCTACTAAACATAATTTTCCTTAATGAAAACATCAAAAGGAACCATACCAGTACTTGGCCCCATATGTCTGTAAATCATTTAGGCTTGACTTCATTTTAATCAAGGCAACATTTAATCAACTAATTACTCGTTACCATTAATCAAATCGAGAACTTTTTTTGTCGATTGTAACAGGAATGGTACGAGTACTATGGTTGAATAAAATGCCTCGTCAATATGGTATATTCTCCATACCAAAATCCACCAAACCCATTTTACCAAAACGTTTATAGTCGTTTTTAACAATTATCTGAAAAATAGAAATAATCAACGAAACGCTATTAAAAACAGGATGAGTTCCTTTCGTAAAGAAAACATGGAAAAAAAGGATACACAATTGCTATATACAAAGTGTTAAATGAGTTAAGTACAAGCTCTTCTATTTTATTGTTTTGGATTAATAAGAGAAAAAAATGCAATTAAAATGAAACTCGTGCCGATTGAACCGAACAACGGAACGGTGTCCAGAATGTCCCTTTTTCTCCTTTCCCTTTTTTGAATCAAATTTTATTCATTTTGAAGCGTAATTTCCATCTAAATAATTTAAAAGCTCTACATCCCTGTTTACTACGACTATACCCATTTTACCCAAATTGCCCGAGCTTTTAAAGCTTCATATATGAAATTGTATATGTTTCGCACTCAAGAAAGCTTCGTTGGTAATCATTGCTCTACATAAACAAAAGCTTTAATTTTTGGAAAAAATTTCATTCTTCTGGGATCCAATTTTAATACCAATAATTAAATTTTTACAAATCTAATAATTTCGTACAAAAGCTTTATAAAAGCTTGAAAGCTCGAGGAATTCTTTGGGTTTACGACATATTTTCATTCGTATTGACACCTATTTTCATTCATCTCAAAATGTTCCAACAAAAGCTCGACGTAAACTTACAATCTCAGTGAGAGCTTTAAATTTTGAACAAAATTTGATATGCTTTGAAATCTATTTTTAATCCGAATAATTAAATTTTAATTAAATTTTAGACTTTTTTACAAAAGCTCTCCGAAAGCTTTATGCCCGAAGAAAGCTCCAACTTTGATATGTAATTTTATTCGTATTGAAAGCTACTTTCCATCCAAATATTAACTTCAACGTAACTCAAAATGTTTCAGCAAAAGCTCCGCATAAACTTACAAGCTCAGTGAAAGCTTTAAGTTTTAAATACAATTTTATAAGATTTCTAACCTATTTTAGTCTGAAAAAATAAATTTGAATCAATTTCTCACAAAAGCTCTACAAAAGTTTAAAAGCTCAACGAAAGCTTTAAGTTTGGAATTTCTTAATGAAACACTAAATTTCAAATTGATAATTTAGAAAAAATAGCAAAAAAATCGATCGACATACTAGATGGTAATGAACAACTTTCTCAAGCTCCTAACTGGCTCAAACAATTTTTTTTTTTAAAATCCAGAAACTAGTTTTACGTTGGCTCATGGGGTACTCAGTAAAAAAATTTCAGCCAAATCGAACTAAATGTTCTTAATAAAAATATGAATTTCAAAATTATGATTAAGAAAAATATCCAAGAAACAATCGATTGGCAAATGTATTAAAAGAACAATTTTTCTAAGCTCAGAAGTGGCTCAAAAAAAAATTGTTTCCCAAAATCCTGAAATTACTTTTTCATGTGGTAAATAAAGTAGTCAGTAAAAAAATTTCGGTAGAATTAAACGAAATTTTCTTAACAAAACTTGAATTTTAAAATTATGGTAAGAAAAAAAGTAGCCAAAAAATCGATTGATGAACTTAATGAAAAATAAACAATTTTCCCAAGTTCATAATTGGCTCAAAAAAAATTTGTTTGTTAAATCCTGAAATTATTTTTTAGTTTAGTCCATGAAGTACTCAGGAAAAAAACTTTCAGCCAAATCATACGAAATTTTCTTAATAAAAATTAAATTTGAAAATTATGATTAAGAAAAATCGAGTTGGAAATATAGAAGAAAGCGAACAAGTTTTCCCAGCTCAAAATTGGGTAAAAAAAATTTTTTACCGAAAATTCTGAAATTTATTTATAGTATCGCTCATGAAGTCTCAGTAAAAAAATTTCAGCCAAGATCGATCGAAATTTTATTAATAAAAAATCAAATTCAATTTTGTAAGGCTGACAAATTTTCTGATTAAAAACTGTAGAATTCAAGAAGCGCATTCAACCAGTCCATTTATCTTTAAACAAATTGAAAAATAAGTATTTGAGGAAAACATCCTGTAACTTTCCTGGCACCCGATTTATCCATCTATCATCCGGTACATCCTTAAAATATATCGACTGTTATTTTTGATGAGGAAAAATGATGTATTATCTCTGTAAACAAAAACTCTAATACAAATGGAGTTGTATTTATATTAAAATTTTCATTCATTTTCCTAGTCGTGTAATAAAAAATATTGCAGGTGAAAATTTATTTTCCCACTGACAGGAGACATGAATATAATTTTCACGCGATTATTTCCTACACCCCAAGAAAACATATACATTATCCTTCCCTGGAAAATTAATTTTATATCCGACAATTTTCTTCTATTTAACTGTCAAACAACCAGAGACTCCCAATGCTAGAAATTTATTTCCATAATTACATGAAAATATTTTATTGTCGGAAAATTGTATATAAAATTATAGTTCAAGTGATGGTAGAGACGTGGAAAATTGTACGAAGCAATTCTTAATAGCGACAGTATAGTTGTAATATTTATTATTATTTCGTCCTTATTTGGAATGGAAATGGAAAATTATTTTGTCGGGATACAAAATGCTGTACAATTTCTTGTAAACGATACTCAACATTTTGCATCAATTTTGAAATTGCATAGCTTAAGATGTTAAATATTAAATGTACGTTTAGGAATTGTAATTAGAAATATGCGCCAGGAGAAGGAGTATTTGATTTTAGTATGTAATTATTATTAAATATGAAGTTTGGGATTTAAGATTAAATTATATTTTAATTAATATCCAGGTTTTATATTTAATCCAAAATTGATGTATTTATAAACTATGTTGTCGACAAATATTTTATATTAAATATTTCAAAAAGGACTTATTTATTATCTATTTTATAATAATGAATGTACCATATATCCTTCCACCTCATATATTAAACATATTGGTTGTTTGGATAAAATCGTGCCAACTTTACTCAATATTACCAATCGAAATAAACTTTTAATATCCTTAAAATGTATCCTTAAAAAAATAGTTATAAGAAGCTTTACAGAAAGGAAAATAAGAAAGTATTATATATCATTTGGATTTTATCCAAACGTAAATTTTCAAAGTTTTCCCACGTTTTCCTTTTATATTTGATTTTTCCCTCAATTCTTTTCAAATTCATATTTGCGGACAAGGAAATCCGATTATATTTGGTTACGGTTTATGAAATGTATGTCCGTCCAATTCATGTCCAGAAAATAGAAACCGGACGGTTGGATAGATGCCAAAATTAACCAATTTTAATTACGAGTATAATTCAGATTATAGCTTATCAAACTGTTAGAACTAACCGTAATTTAAGGACCCATTTAAATGTGATATTCGTGTCAACAAATTAAGCTTAATTTACTGGTCTCATTCTTCATAAAAGGAAACCCTTTTATTTTAAATCCACCGGAAAATCATAAGAAATAAAGCCATTAAAAATCCCTGTAAAGGATTTAAGTTGAAATCCCCAAAAATATATTTGACCCACATTTTAATGGGGTCAGAAAGTAAATTGATTATTCGGTAGATAACGAACAAATCTCTTAGCTTTAATTTACTATAAATGATTCATTATATTTTTATATGAAATCTTAAAGGAATCCTCTCGTAAATTTAGTATCTAGAAAAATTATTAGGTTTCCATGGATTCGTAAAATTCCCAATTGAATATCTGGGGAACTAATGAACAGAATTTAATGAGAGTTGGTTGCAATAAAGGATTAACCTGAAAATATGAAAATCTTAAAACGATAGATACTTACTAGGGAATACAATACCGGTATACCGTTTACCGGCATACCGGAATACCGGTAATTTTTTGAATACCGGTAATTTTTTGAATACCGAAATACCGTTATTTGATTTAATAAATACCGGTATTTCGGTATCGGTTTTCA